>JAODGE020031750.1:0-13042 GCA_027574965.2 Ecitophya simulans | reverse complement strand
TTTAATTGTTGCACAGTTTATTTGAAATTATTTGCAGTTTTCGGTTTGGGTGTGAAAACTTGCACAACTAATAATATTGTACGTTAATTTTCTGTCATAAAGTGATTTCACCTGGATTTTATAACCTTATACATAATTTGTAAATCAAATTACACGATGAAAGAAAGTAAAGGCTAAATGGTATGAATTCAATTTTGGCGTTTCACACCAAGCCGCTAAAATGTTCATCTTTGAGAAGGTCAATTTACTTTCGACGGCTTTAATTAATAAAATTATGTAGACAAAGTGTTTCGTAATAAATGCGAACGTGTGATGTAAATGATGAGCATATCTAATTCTATATGATGACAATGAGTGGGTTTACAAGTGCTAGGTGCAATTACTCATCTAATTAAACAACATTAAAATAAAGATTTGTTTGCTAACGTGAACAACAACTCCTACCGTTTACTATTAAAACACAAGATAATTCAAGACATCGGTAATTATTAAAATAGTTAAGCTTGATTTCATACATTTTCATACAAATTACTCAAATTCTGCGAAGAATTGCTGTTATTATTAAAAAGAAAGTTTATAGTAATTTTGGAATGTAATTAAATTCTTACTGTTTAATTATAAAGCATTGCAATTATGAAGTAATTATTTAGTTTCTGTAGGTTTTATGAAAGCGGAATTTTTAGTTTGATTTGACAACTCGTACCTGGTTGGTGCATTTTGCACACTTTGCACAATTTACAAGAGAGCGGTGGATAAATTGCTTGCGTTTTGTACTAACAAGTACAAAATACGCGAATGAAATAATGCATTAAGATTAAGATAAGCAGACGTGATTTTCATTCGCTTGGTACTGCGAGAGGCGACGGGTACTTTCTAGGGCAAGCGCTCTTAGTTTTGTTACACAATGTGAAAATGCAAAATGTTTGCTTATTTTTAGTATCTCGGTGAGAATAAGTTGAGGCAAAGCGCATAGAGTTTGTTGCAAATGAATGGAAATGCAACAATACAAACAAATGAAAATTGTTACAAGTAACAAGTTTACCACATTTGCAATGCGTATNGTACCTGCTCTAGGAAAATGGCAACCGACAAGGAAACAAAGAGTTTACGGCTTATATAGACGCGGTAGTGAGTTGTGTCTACTCGTATAGCTGTAGACTTATGAATAATAATTCATAGGATTGTTGGCATTTTTTCTAATTAATTACAATCTGGACACATGCAAGAAATATGATACGTAGAGCTTGTTCTAATAGAATAACAAATTGAAAATTGATTTACAGTTGATTTACAATTATGAATTTTTTAACTTTAACTTGGTGTAATCTTCTATAATATTTGTTTAACATTTTTAATATTAGATAAATATTTTAATAAGTACTAATTTGTTGAACCCAGAAACATAGTTTTAAAGAAAATATTTATTAAACTTGTTACGTTAACTAATTGTTAGCCACAACCGCACGTTGAACATTACTTTATCAATATAAGGCTACCATTTATTGCATGACTGCAAGTTATGTTAAAGAAAACTATATATTTTCTTATATACATACCTCAACCAGTTTTAAAGACATGTCTTCATTGTACAAAAGACAGGACTCGATGTGGTTACTCAGTAATGGTAGACAATAGACATTTTTCATTGTCTTTTTCCACGACGCATATCAAGTTGGGTATAAATTATGATTATGTGAACTACCTTCGTTCTTGTTATTCATTAAAGCCTTTGCACTTTGAAGAGTCGTGTTTTCTACCACTTCATATTAGATAACCATTGCAACAATGACTAATTATTACTTCAAATTATAAATTTGACTTGACAGCTTTGCTCGGTTGGATACTCTTCAATATTAAGCGAAACATTTTAATTTTTTTGTTTTTGTTTCAGGGGACGCAACATCGATGGCTGTGGCTGCTATTGTTCATGTTTATTAAGATATTAGACACTTCTTCCAAGGAAGTGCGAGTCGTATGTTATTATACAAATTGGTCCGTGTATCGACCAGGTACGGCGAAATTCAGCCCGCAGAATATCAATCCGTACTTATGCACACATCTCGTGTACGCCTTCGGCGGCTTTACCAAGGAAAACACGCTGAAACCTTTCGATAAATACCAAGATATTGAAAAAGGTAATTATGACTCATGCATTCTGATTAATTGCCTGTGGTGTATTTATTACTAGATATTGTTCCTGTATTCTGATTATACGTAAGGCGGAATCGGATTAAATAGTGTGTATTAATTAACGTGCATAAAATGATTATTGCATTTATTTAAATCGGCATACTTTCGATTGCGAGTTGTCGCCTCGTTAACACAAAACTTTCTTGTCATACCAACATGCAGCGATGGGCGTGCACTTGCAATTTGCATTGTATGCGATATAGCAACTTTCGTTATTATTCACGTATGAAAAACTTGGCTTGTGCAATTTACCTACATTGGCAACAACTGCTGGTTAAATTTATAACGTATTGAAAATTTAAATCGAACACACGTTAACAAACCGATGTGTTATTGAGATATAATACTTAATTGCCATAGTCAACCAATTGTATATACACACGAGTCTTTCAATTGTGCTACTAGGTTTCTTGTATAATTATCACTAGAATTAACCCAGAATGCATGTATAGTTGCTCAAGTTGCTCAAACAACTTCTATTTGCTAGAAATTAAGTTGTTATAGTTTCTGTGTGGTAAATTACTAAATTAACTTGTTTCTATAGGTGGATATGCCAAATTCACCGGTTTGAAAACATACAACAAAAACTTGAAAACTATGCTAGCCATTGGCGGATGGAACGAAGGTTCATCGAGGTTTTCACCAATGGTTGCCAGCGCTGAGAGAAGAAAAGAATTAGTGAAGAACGTTGTTAAGTTCCTGAGACAGAATCATTTCGATGGTTTGGATTTAGATTGGGAATATCCCAGTTTCCGCGATGGCGGCAAATCGAGAGACAAAGATAACTACGCTCAATTAGTACAAGAATTAAGAGAAGAATTCGAACGTGAAACTCAGAAAACTGGTAGACCAAGATTGCTGCTTACCATGGCTGTACCTGCGGGCATCGAGTATATTAATAAAGGATATGACGTTCCTAAACTTATGAAGTAAGCATTACTTGTGACAATAACAAATTCTAGTCAAAGTAGTTTGCATTTAGTTGCAATAATACCGCTTCTGGTTATTGTTCGCAACAATTTGACTCCACAATGTTCTGCCTGCAGTGGAATATTTATAAATTCTTTAGCATACCGCCAGTTATTAAATATGCATTTCTAACATGTGCATAGCACACCTTTATTTAAAATCACGTTTTTACTTTAGTTGCCAGGCATAACAATCGCGTTGTATAATTGCGTCGCGTAATTTCTAAATTTACTTCAGGTACCTGGATTGGATGAATATTCTAAGTTATGATTACCACTCCGCGTTCGAGCCTTCTGTTAATCATCACGCTCCTTTGTACCCCTTGGAAGAAGACAATGAATACAACTACGACACGGACTTGAATATCGTAAGTACGCAAAAAATCAAGGTGGTCGTGAGTTCACGGTCAAAGTCTGTTGCAAGTTTTTCCTGAGCAACTTCAATAAAACCGATTGTCATAAACGCCAAAGTAGGCGGGATACTCGTTAAGATATACAAAGAATTTATATTCCCGATGAGCACATGATGTTTATATCTGCATTGTTGGTGTGATCCCCTACATGGTGATCATTTTTTACATCGCGCCGGCGATTGTCGTAAATAACGATGTGTGGGTTTCGATTTGTTTTGCAGGAGCACACAATACAGCATTATTTGAAGGCTGGCGCCATAAGCGACAAACTTGTTCTTGGTATTCCGACCTACGGCCGCTCCTACACACTGTACAATCCTGATGCCAATGACATCGGAGCCCCCGCGGATGGTCCTGGAGAAATGGGAGATGCTACTAGGGAAAATGGCTACCTGGCATATTATGAAGTATGTTATTCTAATTTTAATGCTAGACTAATAAATCAATTTATTATAAACTCATTCCTAGATTTGTGAAGCTGTAAATTCTGGCGAATGGACGGTAGTGCAACCTAATGAAGATGCCATGGGACCTTACGCATACAAGGAAAATCAATGGGTTGGATATGACGACGAAGGAATTGCAAGAAAGAAAGCTCAATATGTGGCCGATAAAGATTTAGGTGGTATTATGTTCTGGTCCATTGACAACGATGACTTCAGAGGGACGTGCCACAATAAATCTTATCCGATTATTGAAGCAGCTAAAGAAGCGTTGGTAGACGCACTGAGGTAATTTTAAACACGTGGTTTTTTAAATATTTTATTGACGCATTTGTTGTATTTATAGCTTGGGCAATGAAAATGCTATTCAAAAATCAACAAAGAATGCCAAACCTCGCACTAGTAGGCTACGCACCAAAACCACTGAAGAACCATCTACGGAAAGAATCAGGAACAGCGGCGGTCGTCAAAGTGCTGAAACCACTTCGTCGCGTAAACGTCCACAGAGTCGTAATGAAGAATCATCTAGCTCGGGCAATACTTTTACTCGCCGGCGTCGTCCAGGATCACGAAGAACTAAAATCTCGACAACCGAAGCTACTGAACCCGTACGAGAAAGGGGTAGTAGTTTAGTTGTGACTACTCCAAGCTATAAAACTCCGGAGCCTCCAACCACTCCAGATCCAGGCGGCGGTAAGTTTCATTTACAGGGTTGAATTATAATAACCATCTTAAAAATATATTGCTTCGCAGATTTTAAGTGTGAGGACGAAGGTTTCTATCCTCACCCACGCGACTGCAAGAAATATTTCTGGTGCCTGAACGGACCATCCGAACTGGGTATTATAGCGCATCAGTTCACTTGCCCTTCTGGATTATATTTTAACAAAGCAGCTTCTTCTTGTGACTATACTCAAAACGTGTTGTGCAATAAAAAATCAAAAACCGCTACTACTACCACTACAACCGAGGCTGCGGTTACAAAGTCGGCGACTTCTACAACTACAGAAGAGGCTACAAAGAGACCTGCATCTTTATCAATATTCTCGACACGACGTCCTCCACCGAAAATAACTGCAGCTACAAGTAGGACCACTTTTGTGTCAACGACGAAAGCCACTACACCCGAATACGAGGTACGTTCACCTTGCACCTTCGCTCTCTGCATATTTTAGTATAAATGTGGTTTGTGTACAGGAAGAATACGAAGAATATGAGGACGAAAATTCTAAAGTGAACAATGAAGGAGAAGCAGATTCTGAAGATCCACAAGTTATAAAAGAGTTGTTGGAATTGATTAAAAAGGCCGGTGGCATTGAAGAACTTGAGAAACAACTGAATATTAAAGATGATGCGAATGAACCAAATCAACCGGGATCCACGACGGCATCTCCTATCAAACAATCACTTTACCAAAAAGTGTTGGCAAAAACTAAATTGAGCAATCCTCCTACACGCCAAAACACTATTAACTTCAATACCGTGAATAGGAACCGAAATAGCCGTGGACCTCAAAATGAGGGTTTGACGAATGAAGAAAAGTCTATCCAAATTGTAGGCAGACCAAAGTATTCTACTATTTCTCGAGCAAGGTATTTATATTATATTTAAATTATTTTGGTAATTTGAAGTTTGTTACTTTATAGAACAACCAGTATTGAAGAAGTTCCCGAAACTGAAAAACAGGAAGTTGTAGAAAAGAAAGCCGAAGTACCTCCGGTCCAAGTGAAACCTAAATATATTTCTCTGAGACGTAATCGAGTTTCTACGACAGCTGCACCTGCGGAAGCAGAAGATGAGAATGAAGAAGTCGTGGAACCAGTTAAACCGGAGATTTCGACGACAGTTAAATCTACCTATGTTACGTTAAGAAGATCCAGACCAACGACAACAACTGCAAAGTCACAGGATAAAACTCTAACAAGGTAAGTTTTGCTTTCCATTTTATTTAAGAAAATTTACTATAATTTTATAGGGAGGTCTTGGGAGAGGAAGAGGTAGACACTGCATCTCCAAATTACGTTGTACTAAATCGACAGAGGCCATCCACTTCTACGACAACTACATCTAGGTAGGTTTGGAAACATAATTCTTAAAAAGACTAGATTATAACATATTGCATTTTGCGTTTAGATATAAGGAGATTAGACGTAGTACCACTTCTGCGCCCCCAGTGACTAAACCTGAAGAGAAAGAAGAAGTAATCACCGTTAGTTCTGCATCACCGACTGCTGAAACTAATTCAAAAGTTACTAACACGCTTCTAACACTCGTTAGCGAAGAGCCATTAAGTCACACAATAAGTTTTGAAACAACACCAACATCACCTACCATTTTGAGTAGCACTGAATCGCATAAAAATGAAATAATTGAACCACAATTATTGGAACCACGTCCGTTTTCGATCAGTACCGACGGAAAATTGGTACCAACGACCACCACTACAACAATTACAACAACGAGGATTGCACCTAGTTCATCATCAGTTGCATCGACAACATCTCGCGTAGAGACGGAAACCCCCAAGGTGAGTTCTAAGCTACTAAGAACACGACCGCAAGCGGTGGATGCTGTTAGTCATGTACAGACACAACCGAGAGGTAGAACTAGGGGTTCGGCACGTTTCACGCTTAAAAACGATTCACAAAAACAGCTCAACCAACTACAAGAAAAACAACCGCACATCAACCATGCAGACCGTCATTACAGACCAGAATCATCGGCAATCGGCGATTTATCATCACTCACTGCCGTCGATTTCGTTTTCAATGTAAATAACGCTAACCCTGGCGGTAGACGGTCTCGCCCACGCACAACCACAAGCACTGTAGTCACACAAGCACCCACTAGCACAATTACTTCACCATCATCAATGACATCAACAACGACACAAGAAACTTTAAAGACGGATTCACGTACTTTATCTCTAGCACAAAAATATTTGCAAAATTCACAGTTTGGTAGCAGTAGACGCCGTCCGACGACGACTACCACGGTTAGTGATGAAGGTGTAAATATTAGAATTAAGTCTACCACCGAAGAGCCCAAAGTCATCAAATTGCAGCGTACTTATGTGCGTCGGTTAAGACCCGTCAATGTATCTGCTGCTATCGTCCCAACTGAAGCTACTGAAGCGAGTCAAGCAAGAAGGTTCAAAGGAAGGACCACTACTCCATTGCCATATAGAAGAAGAAACGAAGTGGATGCTAATAATAGCGACGACGAAGATGAAGAAAACATCAAGTTGTCAGAAAGTAACATACTGGAAAATAGTGATTTGAATCGTGTTAATACAAATGCCATAAAAGACGACTCTAAGGCGTTGCCCAGAAAAGTAATAAAGAGAATTAGGTACACCACTCCAAGTACCACTACTACAACCACAGGTGCCAGTACTGCTGAAGCAGTTGATCAAGAAGTGATCACTGAGTCAAGTCCTAGCTCAACTAAAAGTGGCACTGAGCCAAACATAATTGTCAGAACCAAAGTTATCTTGAGGAAAGTATCATCCACTACACCTGCTTTCAAACAAGTTACTGAACCTTCGATAGAAGTGAAGAAATTTACTGAAAATACAAGAAAGTTCAGGATTATCAAACGTATAAGGCCAACGCCATCAACAATAGCAGCATTGCCGGAAGAGATTGAAATTAGTGATAGAGCTATTCCCAAAACTAGATTGATTCCTGTTTCTAGTAATAGGTATAATTTGAATGCAATTTCGAGTACTCCTTTAATAACAATCGCAACTTCAACAATAACTACCGCTGCTCCAGAATCAGTCTCCACGGAGACAGATGCTCCCATCGTGGAAACCACTGTTAAATCCGAAGAAAAGACCCAAGATAAAGAACAAGATGATAAGGATGGGGAGGAAGAATTCGCAACTACTGAATCCGCCACGGATGTGACAATTAGTTCAAGTACTGCTTCTACAATTGCGTACACAAATAAAATTTATAAATCAGCCGAGGATAGGCCTAGGCTAGACTTGAAATCACGTGGATTTACGGCCGCTCACGTTGAATCTACTACAAGGCCAACAATAAGATTTGAAAGTCGATCGAAAAAGCCATTCACTCTAAGGCCAACTCCGAACAGTGCTACCGATGCATCTAGAAAGGAAGAACTGGAGGATGTTGGCCATGGAACTGTTAAACCTTTCAGAAAATTAGAAAAGGTTACTTTGCGTTCCAGGCCCAGATTTGGTTTACCTAAGGAGGATGATAACTTAAAAACTGTTAGTACAACGGCAAGGAGTTTTAGTAGGACTCCATATAGATTTACCAAAGGTACAACAGAAGCAACAATTGATGACAAAGAAGAAGAAGATTATGATGAGGATATTAGATATAACGATGAGAACGAAGGGAAAAATAAAGAAGAAGACTTTAACGAGCAGGAAGATGTTGATGAACAAAATGAACAGTCTGAGACTCGAAATCCAATTTTGAGCCGCCCAGACGGGCCACGTTTCAATTTGAACAGAAATCAAAGTTCAAAGTCTGAAATTTCAACTAGGAGAGCTAACACTCCGTTGAATTTGAACGATAAAACTACTAAACGCTTGAAGGCTACAACTAGAAGTGGCTACCAGAGGTTTACTAGCACCACACCTGTTAGTACAACAGCTGATTTGACCGATATCAACGTGGAAGCTTTAAATCAACGCAATAAACAGTTGTTTACAAAGGCTCGAAAGATGAATACGCCATTTGCTGGATCGCCAACTGCTAGTACTGTTAGTGGCACAACTGGTACAACTAGTTTAGATTCTACTACAAATGAAGAATTTGAGACGTCAGGCGGTTTCAGCATGGACAACTTAGATATTACTACATTCAGCAACGAAATTGAAAGTACAGATAAGCCATTCACAACTGAACATGAATCTCATACCAAAGTAACAACGGACAAACCTACTACATTCTACCACATCTTTGCCGAAACTGAGTCCTCAATTACCGAGAGCCAGGAAACACTTAATTCGGTCGATGGTGAAGTGCCTAATCACTTCGAAAAGTTGATTGAAGTGAACCGCATTGTTGAAATTAATGGTACACATGCTAATCCTCAAGTAGACCACCTTGGCGTTATTAATCGTGTGACTAATATTGAAGTTGTAAATGGAGAAAATGGAGAAAACAAAAGTGGCCAAGCTAAAAGTGAGTTGCAAATTAACAACCATAGGCCTAGAATTGATAATGAATATCTGAATCCTTTAGATAATCATCGAGAACAGCGCAAATTTGAAATCTACGGAGATAGCAAAGTAGTGAACTACACCCGACAGAATCCCGCGATTGTAAATGCTAAATCAGTAGAAATACTACCGAATCAAATTTTAATTGAGAGCAAGTCTAACGTGAAAACGATCACTCCTAGACCTATTTTCAAAGATGAAGCGTCTACAATTGCTTTAGAGGGCCTTTTCAGAACAGAAGCGTCGACGTACGCCGAAAGTAAGGATGGCGACGAACTTCTCGAAACTGAACATTCGAAATACGTGAATGTCAAAATTTTGGATCACGACTTCGCGCGTGCGCAGAAAGCCATTATTGACCCAAAGGTCAAATTTGTGCCGTTCAAGATTCTCAACGATGATTTGATGACCGATATCAAGGCTCAAGTAGTGGAGGTGGCTAGGAACGATAAGGAAGTTATTAAAATTGCTCCAATAGCCGTGGCTGTACGTAAAAAGGAAAAGAGTGCATAAGATGGGTTAAGGTTATAAATGAGTCGATACAAATTAGGATTGTTTGTGCTAGTCAAACCTAAGAGATATAATAGATTATAATTTGCGCATGGTTTATTAATATTTGTCGAATACAAATCAGTTTTTAGTAGAGTTGAGATGAGTTCAGATAATAAAATAGTATGTTTATCTTGTATGAATTATTGGTTAACATTCGACGTTTTAACACTAAATATTTGCATAGTATTTTTTCAATTTTCTATATTTTGTTAAAATAAATATATTGGTTTGTAATATTTGTTACTTGTTTAACTTTCAATTGTAATTTTCAATCAGTTAATAGATAATTATTTTACATGTAACCAAGATATAATTTGCAGAAAATGCCATAAGCAGGTAAATTCCATTTGCGAGAGTAGAAAGTGAGTCTCAATTACTACGTAAAGTAAAATGTGGAGATTGAACGCAATCAATGATTTGCGTTTTATCATCAGCCATTAGTGTCGAACACAACGCCATCGAGAACGTGTCTCCAAACTGCCATGATGACCCAATTGCGCCTTCGATCGTTCTCTGTCAAACGCAAACGTTTCTTGCTGAAGTATTAATCGGAAACAGTTTCTATAGCGAAATCGTTCCGTCGCGCGTCGGTTGGAAAAGATATCGAACGTGACGCGGCGTGAAATCTGATAAATAAAAATTTGCGTGCCATTATGTATACATGATCACTCTATGTATATATCTCTAAATATTTCGATTCGGGAAAACCAAAATTATCTACAGGGGTTTTGCACTCTCAACAATTATATATATATTCTACCATGCTGCTTTCTAATCACCGGCTCTCTGTCTGCTTGTGAAATTCACTAGTACTACTATTCAGCAAAACCGTCATAAATACCATGTTTGTTTATAAATAGAGCTGCTCGAATTTTATTTGGTTGAAAGTGTACATAGCGTAACAGTTGTATTGACAAAGTTAATTGGATATCAAAATCACTGCGCGCACACCCAGCACCTAGTTATTGGTATTGGTTCTCGTTTTCATGTCCTGCGACTGTTTTTTCAGACACCGAAACACCGACTGACGCCACTTGTTATCAAACTAACCAAGTTATTCTTGCTGTAATATTTGTTTAGTGAGTAGTCTCCTAATATCATCAATAAACCAAACCATTACTAAACTTCAACCACTTTTGAACCGTAGTGTATACATGTAATTAGTGATCCATTAGTAACAATACTTTTTTTAACCATACCAATTAGTTTGTTAGTTACATGCACTTACACTTAGTCATAGAACTCGAATATTTGTATTGTATAGAGATTGTAAAATTGTTAGGCCAGTACGTACGAGTAATCTTTGCTAACAAAAATGTACATGTTTGTTTACTAAGGATACATGTTAAATATATGTTATATTTATGTTTACGACTCGTCTCTTTTCTTATTTTATTGGCTGTAAGATGTTAATGCCGATGTCTAGTATGTAGACTTAAATAGCTTTCTCTTTCCTCGCACACTTGATCGCAAAGTATAGAAGCAATTTTCTGATTGTGGGCATGATGTCGTCTATGATTGGCATGACGTGTTTCAGCAGGAATGTGGCATGATGAAGATGCTTCGTTTCGATAGAGAAGAAAATCCAACCGACGCACGTAGGAGTGCTTATTTTATTCGTCCTCCACTAAAATGTCAAACCGCGCTCTGTAAAACGCATTTATGTGCTTTATGATACACACATTACGACACAAGACCTGAGTATGCAACTAAAACATAACATTTAAAACTGCATAGACCTTGGAATTATTTAAATTGTTTCAAGTTTATAGCACTTTCGACATTTCAATGAATTAGTTTCGGTGTGTATTGGAGCATCCATAAAATCAAATATTAACGACACATACTTACCTTTGCCTATAAGAATATACTTTTAAAAGCTTTTTTATTATTACAACAAAAACATGTTACAACAGAATTTAACTTATTACAATACATAAATAGTTTAATATATGAATCAAATAAACATGGTAACTAACTTATATTCAAATTATAGAGATCGAGAAGACCTGGTACACGGTTTCGTCAGGATGTCCGCCGAACTGGTATTCAGCAAGTACAGCCAACGTCTTCGCCGCGAATTGCTTCTAGGACGAGGCCGACCAGAAGACATGCGCTCACCAGAACCACGGCCACTACTGAAAGTCCAGGTGAGCATAGCTTGTCGTTTGGCCACGCACCGGCAACTTAAGAGATCCCCACTTTCGCCACAAATCGAATTCAATTTTGCTCCTGCCACATGCCACTTGCGGTTTTGTTCTTTCTCCCATTGCAAACGTAATCTTACGCGCTAATCGTTGCAATTAGACAAGTAACAACGTTACCAAACGCCCAGTAAACCGTGAATGTTTTCTTTGGTTGTTGAAGCGTTGCACAAACACCGAAGGAAACTTAAAGAATGTGCCGGAGGCTTGGAATTGCAACAATGCTCAAGGAAACGATTTTAGTTATATTGAACTATAAACTAATATTTGCGATAGTAATTTCAATGTGTTTTTATTTGTAATATAATTTATTGTTTCATTCAAGGACCAACAACCAAAATAAACCGTGTTACACCAAGGGTAATTAATCGATTTCGAACAACAACAAGAAGGCGGATCTTGGGGACAACAACAACAACAACCATAACTACACCAACAGAGCTGACTACAACTCCCACACCTATCAGTCACAAACTATCTAAATTGCTCAACGACCAAAATATTGAATCCACAGTTGAACACTCAAAGGAAGACCACTCCGTTGAAGACCATAATGCCAATCAAAAAGAAACCACTGAACTGACAGCTTTTGCTGTGGCTTTGCATAATCTTCAGAAAGCGCCTTTGCCCGCAACTCCAAAAAATCATTCTGATCGAGAGGTCAGAAAGTTTCATACACAAACAGCCAATAGTATTCTCACTAATGATAAACCAATTTATCACACTAGATTTGATCAATTGATTGATAAAGTTGAAATATCGTCACCACGTCCATTCCTTCCGGCATCATCTGCTATCTCAGCACCTGCCAAAGAAACCACAAGACGCATAAAAATTGCAAAGCTGACACCTGCTACTACTCCTAAGCCACATAAAACGCAAATCTTTGACAAGCTCCCTTCTGGAATTCAAGCCTATACATACAAGCCTATCACAGATTATGATTACTATGATGACGGAAATCCTCGCCTTTCTATACCTGAACACAGCAAAGTTTTGATTCATAGCTCGGGTGTGATTGAGTGTCTTGATCAAGGCAATTTTCCACATCCAGTAAGTTGTAAAAAAT
>JAODGE020031727.1:0-10753 GCA_027574965.2 Ecitophya simulans | reverse complement strand
TTCAGTCGCAGTTTGGAACTGCTACGCGTACGCCGACAGAAGAAATACAACGCTACGCGTAGCGTTACGATTCCTTTGTCGGCATACGCGTAGCAGCGACTGAATTTTAATTAGGTATTAACAAATTTTGATTTTTGCTTATAACTCGGCCAATAATTGATTGATTCGAATGAAACAAACACGGAAAAATCAAGCAAAAAATTAGCTTTCGGATGGCATAAAAATGTTGGCACATTTTTAACAGTTTGGGGATGTACCAAGTCGGCACCGAGCAGCTGTCGCCCCTCGTCAGATATTTTGAAGTTCGCCAGAAATATTCAAGTTCCCCACCGTAAGGCGTCGACGTCTCGCGATTAATTGCGTGTCGCTGCCCGCAGGTCTGGACCCAGCTGGCCCGCTGTTCGAAACGCTGCCGCTGGTGCAGGACCACCTCACTCCGGAGAAGGCCGACTTCGTCGACGTGATCCACACGTCGGCCGGCGCGCTAGGTTTTCGGGCGCCGATCGGATGCGTCGATTTCTACCCGAACGGCGGCACCGCGCCGCAGCCGGGCTGCGAGAGCCTCACGTACGTCCTCGGCGGGTTTGCCAGCATGATCGACAGCTGCTCGCACGGCCGCAGTTGGATGTACTTCGCCGACAGCATAAATCCCAGGGAGCTGTACGTAGCCGAAGCGGAACCGCAGTATTACAACGGTAATGTCCACGAGCACTACGACGTTCGCGAAATTATGGGCGAATACGTCCACTTGAATGGCTACGGGGTGTATCGTCTGAAGACGAGCAGTCAACCGCCCTTTGCTATTAATTAAGTTACGTTAAGTTATGACATACGAAATTAAATCAATTTATTACGCAAACTTGATTGTATTGTATGACGCCTACGTTGACACTTCACAAAACAGGAAAACAATTGACAAACGTTCGTGGCACCCGAACTTTCTCGTACGTCATCGGCGGCCGGGGTATATAGTAATAAAGTTGACTTGTCGTCGAGATGAAAGAGAGAGAAGTACCTGAGCTTGCACAAATGTCCACTTGGCGCACAAACAAATTGCATGGTTCTCATTGGTTGAGATTGACAGATTCGTAGATATTGCTGTTCCATTTCTTTCTCGACCTTTTACTCACAGACGCACTCACAGACTGCAGCTGCAGAAAAAGTATACAAATAATTAATAAAACCTAAAAAACCTAACCTAAAACATTAACGTTTATTAATATTTACTTTTTCTCAATACGTTTATTTAGTAAATCGATTATTAATTCATATTAAGTGTGAACTTAGCTTTCAGTGACGTTTTCATGTAAATATAGTTGCCTACAGTGGCGAAATCATTCCGTGTGCTTCACATCACCGCTGTTTGACGCCGTCAGCGCTGAAGTGTCTCGCCGCTTCGTCAAAATCCAGACAAAATTAAACAATCGAATACAATCTCTAACGCGATTCTTAAACAAAAACCTGCTAGTTCTGTGCACTACTATAAACTAGATCCGTGCTATCCGCGGCCGCTTTCTTCGCTCGCTTTTTGACACGCAGTGAGTGTTGAAATCGCTGCGTATCGTCGAAGACCCTCGTTTACGTCATCGCGGCAGCCATTCGACGATCTTCGCGATCAGCCGCTCGTTGAGATCGACTGCAATCGCAGTACGATCAAACAATAATTAACAATTGAATACGCGCTAGTGCACACGAAGCGCGCGCTCGCGATCGACTAGTAAGATTTCGTGAAATCACCTGTTTCGTCTTTGTTTCGCCGGTCTCGCTGAAGGTATGAGCGACGATCCTAACCTTCAAATTTCCACCGTCCAAGATAACGCTCCCGAAAATGATCACCATCCCGAATCCGACAATGAATCGTACGTGCATTCGTCCTTCCTCTTAATCCTGTAGCAGTAAAGCGCCTGGTTTTCGTACGTTGTTGGCTTGAAACGTCTGTTTGGTGGTGTTTAGGATCACTCGAGTCAACATCAAGGAAGAGTATGATGATCTGGCCCGAGAGGTGTTCTATTTCAACTCATCAGAAGATCCCACTTTCGTGAGTACCAGTCAAAGTTCAATTATTCATTGTGGGCATTTACGATGGCTATCAAGCAGGATGATCCAGATGATGACAAAACCACAATTGATCTAAGCAGCTTGCTGAAGATGCACATGCCCGATTTGAAGGATGAAGGCGGCAACAATCTAATCCATCCAATGAAATACAAGCAGGACGCGAGCGGAAAGAGCGTCAAAACTTGGGAGTGCGGCGTTTGTAAGTGATCGCTTCAGTTTCTTGCCTAATCTTCACGAAAGTTCTTTATGAAAATGTTAATGATGAGGAATGTAACGTTGGTTGCCTAGTTACAGTTTCGTAAACAACACACAAAACAACACAGCAAATTTTTATAAGCCCCTTCACACAGAAATTTCAAACAAACAAAAAATGTAAGTTGCAAGTTTTCAATGTCGTATCTAGAGTTGTTGTATCTCTTAGAGTAGGTATATATTGTTATTAACACCCTGGTGGTTGTATGTGCTTGGGACGTAATCTGCTAATTAACCATGGTGTCCGATGCGGGGGGGAGGCGGGGGGTAGGATTGAGTTGATTCGCACGTTTGCCTAGGTCACAAAGAGTTCGGCCACCAGTACATCCTCATGCGCCACCTGCCGACGCACACCGACGAGCGGAAGTACCAGTGCAAGCAATGTGGGAAAGGTTTGCGCGAGCGTGCGCGCCGACGTGCTAACGTAATCGTTGCTTCTTTGCTTCGCAGCGTTCCGCCAGATGTCGACGCTGTCGCAGCACCACGCCATTCACTCAAAACTGCGCCCGTACGTCTGCGAGATTTGTCAGAAGACGTTCAATCGCGTCTCGACGCTCATCTCGCACCGCAAGACGCACACGGGCCTCAAGCCGCACCGGTGTCACCTGTGCAACAAGGCGTTCCATCAGAAAGGTAGGCGGGCGCGGCGCAGGGGGCGGGGCTAACGACGGCGGGCGGTTCTCATTCGTTTGGTCGCAGGCAACCTGCGCAATCACATTTTCACGCACACCAACGAGCGCCCGTACAAGTGCGATGTGTGCAACAAGGGGTTCAATCAAATGTCGAATCTGATGTGTCACAAATTCAAGGCGCACCAGCGCGCCGACAAGCCGAAGTATCACTGCCCGACGTGCGGTAAGATGTTCGATCGCCGCATCGGACTGCGCAATCACGAGCAGTACGAGCACGGCGAGTCCGGCCATTCGTCGACGCTGACGTCGGCGGCGAACGGGCCGGACGGCGGCGGCGGCGGCGGCGGCGCGATCGGCGGCCGCGAGTTGACGACGCCCAGCGTCAAGTACACCAACGGCGTCGTGGTGCCGTGCATCAACACCAACGCGATGAAGATGGCGATGGCCGCCGGGCTGGTGCCGTTCGCGCTGCTGAAGCCCTGGGACAACACGCCGGTGCTCGTGCGCGTGCTGCCGTCGGCGTTCGCCGACAAGCAGATGCTCGTGCCGGCCACCGCCGACGACCTCAAGAAGTACGGCAAGTTCGTGCCGAAGCGCGAGGCCGGCGCCGGCGACGCGAACAAGGAGAACGTCGAGCGCAATCCGAATTCGGCCGGCGCAGCATCGAAGGAGCACGGCGTCGCCGTGATGGTGAGCTTGCCCGTCGTGGCGACCGTCATACAGCGCAAGCGCAAGGGCCTCCTGCGCATGGACATCCTCGATCCGGGCCCGCAGTCGGACGTGCGGCCCGTCGTCGACGACGACGAGTACGACGACTACGACGACGCCGACGACGACGACGACGAGAACGAGGGCGAGTCGAGTCCCGAGGAGAAGGACTACCCGTACGATCCGTACGCGAGCAATCCCATCATGCACCACGATCCGAACATGTACGAGGCGACGTCCGCGCTGATGGGCCTCAGTGCGGGCGTCATGCCCATCGACATCGATCGCGGCAGCGTCGAGATGTTCGGCAACGACGAGGTGAACTTCGACATCGCCAACTCGATGATCGACCTCGAGCAGGATCAGAAGGCGCAGCGGATGATCGCGTCGCATCAGGACATACGGAAGAAGACCGACGACGAGACCGACGTCGAGAACGAGAACGACGTCGCGCACGGCCGCGATCACGTCCTGGATGACGTGCTCGTTCCGGGCGCCAATCTGGATAACCTGGAGGTCAGTCGGACGCGGGCTCCGAGCGAGTGTGCGTGTATCCGGAGATGTATGTTGCAGATTGATCGCATTGCCGACGTGAGCCTGGGCGAGGAGTCCGACGACGTCGAAGATCGCATCGAGAAATTGTTCCAGGACGAGCCGTAGTGTGCGCGTGGCGTCGTTTCGTTTTTTTTTGTTCTTCCGTCCTCAATGAGCAGCTTACAACTAGGTATAAGTTAATGTAACTTGAATCATCACTGTCATCAGTCTCTTGAAGCGCGCTGTCGTCACCGAAAGCGTGGCGGTTAGTGATCGGGTGGGCGTGGATTAATACTGTCCATTGCGATCGCTTCGGGGGCGGCGCGCGCTGGACCGTGCCGCTCGTCGGGCGGTTTGTTCGGAAAGAGTGCGATGTACGACGGCGGCAAGTCCAGCTCGTCGTAGTCGGGCGGCGCCTGCACGATCTGCTGCTGCGACTGGGGCACGCCGTTCTCGTCGTAGTTGTTGACTATGAGGACGGTCGTGTTCGGCTGCAGCGCCGCCGCCGCCGCCGCCGCCGCCGGGTCGGACTTGTACCGACGTATGCAGCACTCCCACACGCCGTAGCACATCAGGAACAACGAGCCGCACAGGACGACGCCCAGACAGAGATAACCCCACGGGTCGTACTGCGACAGCAGGTCGTGCAGGGACGAAAACGGTCGGGATTCGGGCGCCGGCTTCGTCGTGGCTGTAACACAACACTGTTCTGTTTGGACTTTTTCTTTTTTGAGAGTCGTACCTTCTATCTTCGTCAGGCGCTTGATGTTCGTCCACGTGCGGCCGAACTCGTTCAACATCTTCGGCAGGTCCGTCGAATTTTCCGCGAAGCCCACCTTGCGAATGCCGCTGGCGATGTGCGGCATCTTGTTCAGCGCGCCCATGAAGTGTTTCGTCCAGAGCTGCGCGCTCTCGCAGAACGCGCCCTCGTCGCTCGTCTTCGACCCGTCGGGGCAGTTCTCGTGGCCGTCGCAGGCGACGTCCGACGACACGCAGAAGATCGGATCGAAGCCGATCTTCATGCACGTGTGCTGGTTGGGCTTCTTGCAATATTCGCCTGGTGCAAACGGCGCGCAGTCAATGTTTAGTACTTTGCAATCTTGTCGCGATTACCGTGCCCAACCGCGGTGACGATCAGCTTGCGCCCTTTCGTCTGCATCTTGTCGGTGGACGACTTCCAACGGATGGCCACCTTCGACGAGAGCATCTCGACGCCTTTCATCGGCTCCGAGGAGCACAAGTCGCCGTACCAAATGGGCTTCATCGTGTCTTCCACGAACTAGAGACACATAGACGATTCTGTTAGCTTACGATTACAACGGCGCGCGTGTGTGTGTTTTAGTTAGATATTCGGTAGGATGACTTCACCGCCGTACAATGTGTAAATTACAAGGCAGCGCGATCGATTGGTGCGGTTTGTGCTTGATGCGCGCGGCGTCTTCGAGGAACTGAAGGTGGATGATGTGCGTCGTCGGAACCCTGATGGTCATCGAACAGTAGGCCATGTCGTCGGACGGTCGCAGATTGATGATTCTGGCCGATTCGTATCCGTCCGGCGGTAGGTTCAGCTCGGAGCGGTTTCCGCACAGCGGGATCTCCTTCACTGCGAAGAGAGAGAAAGCATGCGATAGACGTCGGATTAGGTTATGTTCGTCGGGCCGTAACGAATCGAAGGCCTATGTTTCGCTCAATTTATACGATCGGTGTTAATTCGGAGGCAACCTTTGTTGCTTCGTGCCAACGTTTATTGCTAATTGACCTTTTCGACGCGTTCGCACGATCGGCAGCTTTGTGAACGAAACAATCGGCGAGATTACGCGCATGTTTTGCTCGTGTGCGGTGGACAATGTTACTAATTAATGCGCGATAACGCCGCGTACAAATTCTTGACCGACAGTCATTTGTTGCGCTCTTTTTACAAGACGGACGCCATCTTGTCGTCGCGATAACCCAAGCTATCTGTCGGCGCCGTCTGCGGAAGCTTCCTAGAAGAATCTCGGGATTTATCGGAATGTTCATGTTAATTTGTTAATGCGGGAAAAGTTTGCGCCGATTGCAACTGTATGTGCGAAATATCTGATAATTGTTACACTTTTTAACACGGCGGCCTTGACATCGGATTGATCGAGTTGTGAGTGTAAAGTTCAGCCGACCGTGATCACGGTTTGGGACGTGCTAATTGCGCGTTTGCATAAATGCCGAATTCGTATGAATTTTTTTGAAATGGGTCGCGAGCGTTGCCGACTTACGAAAGTGCATTATTTCCACGCTGAACGTAATACGCACGCATTGCACGCACATCAACGCGAACACAAACGTTCGGACGCACATTATTCCATCAGCTTGTCCCGCGCCGAACTGAACGGTCGAAGCGGGTGCACACTTGGACTGGCTGAAGAGTGCCGGCGACGATCAGTGCGCGCAAAACGTTTGCGGCATTTTGCGCGCCTTTCGGGACGCGTCGTGCGAGTGGCGAAATGAGCGGCGAGTGACGCGAGCGGCGGCCGCAAGCGCTGAAAAAAGAAATAACGCGCGATGCTGCGTAGCGCGTAATCTAATCAGGCACCAACTGACCGATCATCGAACTGCGCGTCTGAGATTACGCCCGGGAGCTATTCTTACGCGTTGATAGCGGCTGTAATTAATGTGTTTACGAGCTGCGGACGGGGATATCGAACTATTCACATATTAGCCATTTTATACGGACTTTTAAGAAGTCTCCATGGAAATGCGCTTTAATTACTAATTTTTATATGAATGTGTATTATAATATGTTGCGTTAAAGTTTATAAAATATTCGTGCGATATATGTAAATTATTGTAACTATTACTTTTGTGTGAGTTTGCGCACTCTCTGTTGTCTTTTTGTACGTAATCGGGGGGGTTGCCGATTTTATCCGAAGTACTTGATGTACGACGCGAGCGCCCTCGGTGTGGGTTTTCGCAACTACGCATTGCATTAAATGGCGACGACGACGTTTACAAACGGCTTGAATTACGCAAAAAATCGATTTTTGCGAGATGCGCATCAATAATCACCAGTTAACAATGGTAATCTTGTTTATTCAATTTGTACATATCATAAACTGACGTTAACATGTTGCTTTCCTGCGTAAATATACGTAAAAACTTAACAAACTTTTCGTGTTTTTATAGGTTACGTTGGACGCTTGTTCTTAGCTCGTTCTTCACTGAAACCTGCGCGCTTGTGGCAAATCTAGACCAGCGACGTAGATCTCAGGCAAGATGTCTAAACGACATGTGGAAGACAGCTCCAGTGGGCAGCCGCCCATTAAAAAGATACATTTCGAGCCACATCTTATTGGACCTGTATCGACTCTCGAAGAGATGGACATTAAAGTCCTTCAATTTCAGAACAAGAAGTTGGCACAGGTGTGTTATATTGTTGTGCTGTTATTTTGTTTAGTAGAAGTTTTAAATACATTCTATTTTGTTTTAGCGAATTGAACAAAGATTACGTTGTGAATCAGAACTTCGCCAAAGGATTGAACAGCTGGAAAAACGTCAAACTCAAGATGATGCCGTTCTCAACGTCGTCAATCGATACTGGAATCAACTCAACGAAGACATCCGCATTTTGCTGCAGCGTTTCGACGCCGAGACGGCGGACGAGTCAGAGAACAAGAACGAAAATGAAGCGACCACATCATTCTTGATGCAATTATCGACATGGGACAAGGAGGAACTGGACGATAAGCTCGCCAACCGCGTGCAGGTCTCCAAGCGAGCCGTGGCGAAAGTCATTCAGGCGTTCGACCGATTGATGCAGCGCAACGAGAAGATAACGCTTGCGTTGAAGGGCGAACTCGAGGGGCAAGACGCGCCGAGCGTCGACGAAGTTATTCGCGACTCTAACGTTCAGCTGCAGGATGAGAATCACCATCTCCAGTCCGTCCTCACCGGACTGCAGGAGAAATATCACTCGAACAGTTTGAAGATGTCCGAGCTGCGGGACTCCGTCACCGGCAAAGAGACCGAAATCGCCGAGCTGAAGAATCAGATCGACGATTTGCAGTACGACCTGGACAAGGTCCGAATCAGGAACGACAAGCTGGAAAACCATCTGGGCGAGGCGATCGAGAAGCTGAAAGTGTACCATCACATGCACGGCGATCCGGAGAAGAGCAGCGACTCCAGTGGGAAGTCGAAGGTGGTCACGAGCAGCGTGACGCAGGCGAAAATCGAAGATATGGTCAAGGATGTCGAGGAGTGGCGAGAGTTGGCCAACAATCGTCTGCAGGAGCTGGAGAAATTGCACTCGACCCATCGGGAAACGCTCAAGGAGGTGGAGAAACTTAAAATGGATGTTAGTATTATTAGTGTTATTCTCCTCGCTTACTTATAACTTGCGTTGTTTTACAGATACGACAACTGCCGGAGAGTGTGATAGTCGAGACCACGGAATATAAATGCCTTCAGTCGCAGTATTCCGTGCTGTACAACGAAAGCATGCAGCTGAAAACGCAGTTGGACGAGGCCAGGCAACAATTGCAGTCGAGCAAGAACGCGCATTTAAGAAATATCGAAATTATGGAGGTAATTCGTGTCTTTACAAGCCGTAAAAATAAACGTAATTCGTCGATCGTCTTTTGTTTTGCAAAGAGCGAGGAACTGATGGCGCAGAAAAAGCTCCGGCAGGAAGTGATGCAGCTGGAAGACGTGCTCGCGCAGTTGCGCAAAGAGTACGAAATGTTGCGCATCGAATTCGAACAAAATCTCGCCGCGAACGAGCAGACCGGACCGATAAATCGCGAAATGCGACATCTGATCACATCACTGCAGAACAACACCACGCAATTGAAGGGCGAAGTACAGCGATACAAGCGGAAGTACAAGGACAGCAACGTCGAGATGACGAAGCTGCGCAAGGATTTCGACGAATTGCAAACCAAGGTCGATCAGTACGCCGCCATGCAGGACAGCAAGGAGAACATCAAGCTGGAGACCATCAAGGAGGAGGAACGGCTGGCCGACAACGTTCCCGTAAAGGAAGAAGGTTCGTCCACGCCGGCGTCGAAGAAGGAGGAGGACGACGGCGAGCAGGGCGAGGAGCAGGGCGACAAGGCGCAGGAAGGCGGCGGGTCGCCCGGCAAGGGCAAGGACGTCAAGCAGGAGAAGGGTGTCGTCAAGAAGGAGCCGGCCGTGAAGACCGAGAAGGATCATCGGGAGGCGCAGCGCGCCAAGGAGGCGAAGATCAACGAGTCGGAGATCGTTCGCGATTTGCGCGCTCAGTTGAAGTGAGTTGGTTGGTTTATCTTTGTTGTTGTTTTTTTGCATATTTTTGCTCGTATGCAGGAAAGCTTTAAACGACCAAAAAGAAATGAAACTCCTCCTGGACATGTACAAGGGCGTGCCGAAGGAACAGCGCGACAAGGTGCAGCTGATGGCCACGGAGAAGAAGCTGCGCGCCGACCTGGAGGACATGAAGCAGCAAATCAAAAAGGTGCAGGACTCGAAGCGCGACGATCGCAAGAAGCTCGCCGAGGACGAGGCGCTGCGCAAGATCAAGCAGCTCGAGGAGCAGAAGTACGAGCTGCAGAAGCAGGTGGCCAGCCAGAAGCCGCCGGATGGCAACTGGCCGGGCCATCCGGGCCATCACAACGTCATCCACCAGATGCGGCCGTTCGTCGGGTCGCAGGAGGAGGAGGCGCTGCTGAACGAGATGGAGGTCACCGGGCAGGCGTTCGAGGACATGCAGGAGCAGAATTCGCGCCTCATTCAGCAGCTGCGCGAGAAGGACGACGCGAACTTCAAGCTCATGACCGAGCGCATCAAGTCCAACCAGCTGCACAAGCTGGCGCGCGAGGAGAAGGATGTGATGAAGGAGCAGGTGGCCACGCTGACGACGCAGGTCGAGGCGGCGAACATCGTCGTGCGCAAGCTGGAGGAGAAGGAGCGCATCCTGCAGAACACGCTGGCGACCGTCGAAAAGGAGCTCGCGCTGCGCCAGCAGGCCATGGAGATGCACAAGCGGAAGGCGATCGAGTCGGCGCAGAGCGCCGCCGACCTGAAGCTGCACCTCGAGAAGTACCACGCGCAGATGAAGGAGGCGCAGCAGGTCGTCGCCGAGAAGACGAGCTCGCTGGAGGCGGAGGCGTACAAGACGAAGCGGCTGCAGGAGGAGATCGCCCAGCTGAAGCGCAAGGCGGAGCGGATGAAGAAGATGGAGATTTCGGGCACGACGCTGGACGAGGTCATGATGGAGGAGATCAGGGAGTACAAGGAGACGCTCACGTGTCCGTCGTGCAAAGTCAAGCGTAAAGATGCCGTCTTGTCGAAATGCTTTCACGTGTTCTGTTACGACTGCCTCAAGACGCGCTACGAGACGAGGCAGCGGAAGTGTCCGAAATGTAATTGCGCGTTCGGAGCGAACGACTACCACCGCTTGTATTTATCGAATTAGATTAACGTATTTAATGCTATTAATTGATTACTTACAGAAAACAATCATTTGATAGGTGTAATGTTATAGCGCTTGTATTTGATAAATAATTGATGTTTCTGCTATAGGAAGCGAAAAGTAACAGTAAATCTGTAACACTTATCTT
>JAODGE020031706.1:0-19111 GCA_027574965.2 Ecitophya simulans | reverse complement strand
CTCTCCAACTCTATACTTACATGAGTTGCGCAACCCAGTCATCATTATCGGTCGGCCCAAATTTCATTCATCGACGACTTGTACGCATTAGCAGCGCGCTAGACGACGCGCGTGCCCTTCGCACCCACCCCCCTTTGCAACTCACCCTCGTGACCTGACTTTGACTTTGGCAACCAAGGGTCTGTCGAATGCAGACTTCTAACATGAACATCAAGGAACGTTGGAGATAATGACGCTTGTTATCATTACGTAGGTCCGAAAATTGAAGACCTTTTTTTCGTTATCATCCTCATTCGAGATAATTTTGGATGCAGCTGAATGGAGCGCCAAAACTTCATCACCTGGTTTCGCACGCCGCTATTTCTTTGAGCTTCACAATTAGTTGTCAGGAGGAAAAGTTTGCCCATTAAAAATTGTTAAGTCCATTCGACGAAAGTTGTAATGAATAGTCAATTATAAAATCGTAAAACTCTATCCGAAGTTATTTAAAGGCAGCTATCTCAATGTTTGATTCCGAACACGAAGCGACTTTGCTGGAATGAAGTTGTTCGATTGTAAGTCCTGACAATATTACGTCGAAAGTTTTTTCCTGCGATAAGCCCGAAGATATAGCGCACTCGCAGCAACAACTAACTCGGACAACTCCGGGTGATTAATTAATTAAGTTTGCTTCACGGATAATTTGTCATTCTTTTTCTTTGATTATCCAACCGAAGGTACCAACCAGTACGCGTACTAGCATTCGCGTCGGCGATTATAGCCCACAGTGTGTTGCAAACGATCAAGTTTCCGAATTAAAAATTAAATTTGCAGGTAAATTTCCTGGTTGGGTTTTACCTTTTCACGAACGCAATGTGTTTAACGTGCGGCGTGCAATATTCAACAACGTGCGCACGAGAAGTTTTCGCTGCGAAAGAGTCGGTTGCAGACACAATTTGTGCTTGCATTTGGTTGTTGTATCCTTCACACGTTCAGGATGTAATAGAAGACTTGCATCGCGTCGGTGTCGGCGTCGAGCGGAGATGGTACAGTGGGATAATTAAAAATGCGGCAGCGCCTGTTAATTTGAATATTTTATTAATTCCACGCACCGCGCTTTTAATTATGCATTTCGCCCGCTTTGCTCCTCGTCGTTTTTGTGCCTTTGTAACAACTGCAAATGGCCGCCGTCCCGGCGCACCGAATTTATGCGCCTTAGTCGTTTCTGTGATGTGTAATTTTTGAGTTCGCGTTTCCGCGGGTTTTGTGTGTTGCAAGTGTGCAGTTGAAACGCGCAGTTCGTGCACACGAAGCACGGGATGCATCGATGCATCGCCATCCGATAATGCGCATTGCAAGCTGCCGATAGCAACTCGAACGAATCAAGCGCATCTGAAACGCCATCGAATGCCTGTCGTCCTGCGCGCTCGGCGGCAAAAGGAGCAAGCGCGCCGCCCCCGAACGTGCGGCGACAAAACCGCCAAAACGAGTATACCGTGCGCCCCGAAACGCATCGCCGACGCCGTGCGCGGAAAATTAATAAAACTCGACGCCGCGCGGCGCGCGCCTCCGATGCATGCAAATTCAATTACCAACAGAACTGCCTGACGAAATTCGAAATATCAAAGTTTACGACTCGCCGGAATTGTCCGGACACCCCGGCCCGATACACTTCATCAGTTTACCGCACGTTAAACTTTTTATACGCTTTTTACGCGGATGGCCGGTGTATGCGGAGCCGTTGGTCGGGCGTGCATTTTATTCACGTCGGTTGACAATTCGGTGCGGCCGTTATCGCGTCGGTGGTAATTTAGAGACCCGACCGAACGACACGTAACAGGGGTTTAATAATATCTATCTCGCCCGAATGACTAACTACACCTGACTATCGTTTAATTCGTACTAATCTAAAATTACCTGGCGCGGCAACAAGCGCGCCGATAACGAAGGGTCGATCCAAACAAGCTTCAACAGCCAGCCATATGCCCACGTTGCGCGCGTTTTGCCAATATTCATACTCGCGTGCAAGGTAACTGACCGTTTTACAATTTTTGCCAACGACGTTCAACGAAAACAGCATTATTGCGCGTCATGGGGGCAATTGGAGTTGGCGCGACTTGTGGTTTGGGAACAATAAAGCGATAAGTTAAACGTTGCGCAAAAAGGTAACGTCGTGCGTGCGACTTGTCTCTTCATATCTGTGCGCGTGGCGTCGTCGCGTCAAATCTTTTCGCGTTGTGCGACTGCGCCGAGCGCTTTTTCTTTTCCTGTGCGTTCGGCTTTTTATTTTCACGCGCGCCGACCGATTCACAGGCATCTAAAAGGTTTCTCTTGTAACGCGGCGATAATTATCTGACTTATAATTTAATTTGTCCGTCTAGTTGGTCGGCGCGCAGACGAAACGGTCTGGCTTCGCGCGCAAGTGGCGCGCGCGCGAATTATTTCGCCGAAAAATACGTCGACAAAGTATGAAATTAATTTTCGCGCGTCGCGTTTGCGCCGCGCCGTTATTTGTAGCTGAAAATTTTCCGTAGTCCGGGAAGGAAACAAATTTTCAACACGTTTCGCCGATGTCGAGGACGCCAGTGTCGGCGTTCGACATCGCAGCAGTTTCCTGTCGTTTATTACCGTCGCGGGGTTTTGGCCCGGCGCGTACGTCACCAACCCCCCGTTTGGCTGTCGTCTACACTTTGTAATTAAATACGTCATCGGAAAAATATCTTCGGTGCGCGCGCAACGTCCGACGAATTCCAAAGCTCGGTTGACATTTTCAGCCGCACAAGAACACGCGTCCGCAATGCGCCACACGTTTCGCACCCTTCGGCGCAACCGCCAATCACTTGACACGTCGATTCATTAAATCCGCACCCGGAAAACGTTTCGTATTATTAAAAACAACACCCTCGCTGGGCGTCGCACTCTGCGCCACCTTGAAAGTGACGTTTTATTTTTGGGGCGATTTTTTGCCATACCGTGTCACGGTTGATGTTGATTTAGTTCTTGACACATTTATCGATTTGCCAGACACACACAAAAAAAAAGTTATAAAGTTATACCGTCTGAGAGTCTGAAAGAGTACCTGAGACCGGATGTCTCGCGAGGCTGACAAATTGAGATCCATCGCTTTGCGCTATCGAAACATTGACACAAAGAGCGCAAACAAACAAATCAAACCGTGTCGCGCTCACAAAGGTGCCACGTCGTGGCGAAATATAAAAAAACTGCCACCCACCTAGGTTCATAACAATTCTATCCGAATCTTGCGAGCGGCCTAAAGTTATTTACCCCATGCGGTTAACGTAATAATTTCCGGTGCTTCGCATCGACATAAACTGCCCATGCGTTCAAAGTCTGCCTCGTCCATTTTCTCGCCGACATTCATTGAAGACTGACCCATTACAATTCGCACTTGCTGTTTACTGCATTATTTCCTCAACGCAACTTCTTTCTGTATTCGTTGGCCATCCAGTCTGATGGATACGTGTTATGACCGGCATCTGCTTCTTGAATTGTGTTTTGACCCAGATGGCTATGCTCAATTTACTCAAATTGTCGGCGAATTTTAGTTGTATTGGAATTTCTTTGCTTACGGATCATGCATGAATACCTTTGGCAAACACCCAACGTGAAGGAAGACGTAAACAAGGTTAAACGCTTTGTTGACTCAATGTAGGTGACGATCACATTGTTACGCCTTCTAATGGATCTATAATAAGTAAACGTTTGCCTGCCACTCACAACAAATTGTTACATCACAAAGCGACAAGTCCGAAAAATTGAATTGTGCAAAATACGTCCATAGCTATAGCAATTCTATTAGACTGCCGATTCTCGCAATGTAATAAATAACAATGTTTAATTTTGGAGCGTGGAAGTGGGGCCGAAGGAGAACTCAGCATTTGCCACATTTAGCGGTATTAACGAAATTGAAATTATGGTAATGACACATTCGATTGCGAGTTGTAGTTGCTTTTTGGTAGTGCCCGTGAGGCAGATTTTCGATCTGATTCTGCACATTGTGATAGCTGATTAACATATAATCATTATTTCGAAATTAAGCTGTAAATCCTCGTTAATGTTCCAATTCGCATTGTCACCAAATCAACGTTACACTTTTTGTTTCCAGCGAAACATGGTGGCGGTCCAATGGCGGTTGTGTTTTCGTTGTCAGCGAATTTTGAATTACATCAGAATGCACACATTACTCAAGTGCGCCGAGCGGAGTTCGTGATTCCTTGCACGGCCCGCAACCATCGTGACCACGAGATGTTTTCTTCCTTCGTGTATCCTGGTCGTACGCGGCGTACGTCTCGCGATGTTTTCCGTTCGTTCGCCGCATGTAATGCGTGCGCATTGAACGCATGCACGGTCCGATGTTTGCGAATGCACGTACGTGTTGCAGTCGTGTACGAAATGTTACATAAACAACAAGAACGGAACACGCCGGGCGTGCGCGCGGGTCGCGCGTCTTGCTCGGTCGGGATTATTGAATCATCCAATTACGAAATCTGGCCGCTTGTTTGCTCCCGCACGACATCAACCGGGAATCCGCATCGCGACGGTTCGCCATCCAGGAGTTTACTTTCGTGTTAGCGTTGCATTACCGGAGCGAGGCTCCGGATTGGTGTGGGTCAAGGACAAGATGTTCCTGCGCGCGGGTCTAGGCTTGGTTTATGAGGGTTAATTGCTTCTGCTGGTATCTTCGCGGGACATTAATTGAAGTGGAGACAGTTTGCGATTTCGAGCAAAATTAATCATTCGGAGCAGTGCAAACCTCGGTCGCTGAAAGTTGTGGTGGAAAAAGTGTTTTGACATAACCTGCATGCAATGAACGAAATGCGGTTCGCCTTTAAAGTGGTTCGGTCAGAAAGTAAATCGTTTGCATCACATTTGACTGTGCTGATCGACTTATAAATCGCAACGACAAGATAACGGATACGTTGTAACAAATGCTAACCACCACCGGCATCACAATGAAGGCGATCGTGGCACACTCTCAGCTGGGAGAGAGCTCCGTTGCGATGATTTCGACATTCGGCGTGGCAGAGCGTTCCGCGTCGGGCGAGCATGCAAACCTGGAAAACTCGTTGGTTCGTTCATTCGCTCGGCAATTTGGATGGTGCTTTATTCGGGAAATGCTCGGGAAGTGGGTTAATGCTCCGCGCTTTTCCTCCGCTCGACGCCGTTCCGCGCCGGGACGACGACTATTTGGCTCACGGCGACGGGGGTGGATGGATGTGGC
Source organism: Ecitophya simulans (assembly GCA_027574965.2). Lineage (NCBI taxonomy): Eukaryota > Metazoa > Arthropoda > Insecta > Coleoptera > Staphylinidae > Ecitophya > Ecitophya simulans. Next base: position 13,890 of record JAODGE020031706.1, on the reverse strand, counting down.
GGTGGCAGAGGGTTTGTCTCTCTTCTGGAGAGTAATACCCGGCGCGCTCGGATGGTCGCGTGGTATGTATAAGAGATGTCTGCATACATTACCAGTGGCGGCAGAAGAGGCGACGCGGAAGTCTCTTCCGGAAAGTATTCTTGGAATTTAAATGACGCACTTCTTCTGACACATACGTTTCGAGCCTAGTGCGGAGGCATTCTTCATTTTTGCTGCTATTGAGCTCACCTCCAATCATTTCGCCGACTTCAAAAACATTGCGCCAACGCTAGGGGTTTCGACGAAACATTGTCAACGAGAGCTTGCTGAAATGAAACTTTTTAGCTTATTATTTAAAACTCATTAATGCATTAGAATTTTTACTGAGCTCCGGCAATCTCGAGGTCCTTGAATAATGAAACACCTGTAGGAGCTGTTGTTTGCTCGGATGTAGAGTACACACTTCCCTAAATGAGAAGCCAGGTACGACACCGTGGCGGCGACGAAAAAAATGCAAAAGGAACGCCGCAAGTGCATGAATTAAAAACGGGACAGAAACGAGCGCAAATAGAAAGAGAAATGTTCAAGTTAGACAGCAGCGCGAGGCGCTAAACAAATAACCTGTTACCGAAAAAAGTTTTTTAATTAATCAGAAGCAAAGTGCGAGTTTAATCAGCTGCTAAGCCGTTGGTAATTCAAATTAATTTATCTGAAGGTTGAAGGTTTGCGCGTCGGGAAGCCGCGAAGTTGGAGTAGGCGCTCGGAGACCTGGAATGGGAAGCGGAGAGAAAGTACTAAATCCACGCGACCATACGTTTTCGCCCCGCGTGAGTCCCAGAAGGGGCCGGCCCGCGGATTACCCACCACTGGAACGGAATGCCTCCGCTGGAAATGTGTGTACGGCGGGCGAGGTAACTGAAGGCACCATCGCAAGCGACCGCTCGCTGCTGGCTACCAGACGGCAGCGTTGCGTTTCAAATTTTCAACCATCTTCTAATTAAGAACAAACAAAAAATTACCCCCTCGGGTCATGAGAATATCATACTAATAGCTGGCGTTCATTTGCTCTGCCTCCCAGTCGTGTTTTCATTAATTCCTTTTTACAGATCGCATGCATAATTAATTCGGACTAATTAAACGAGTTTCGTTGCCAAACGCGCGTTGCATGATAATTCGAGCGGCATTCTTGGTTTGTCTATCGGGACCAAACTGGGAAAAAAGCATATGTATCGTGGGCAAAACGACGAATTTAATTTAAAACCTTTATGTGCTTTGGCAACCGCGGAGAGTATGCTTAGCGTTGTCGCCGTGGCAGTCACTTTCCAGAAATGAAAGCTCACCGTACGCGCGTCGACGCAGCGCCTAAATAAAACAATGCGAACGCTTTATGCAAAATTTAGTCGGCCATAGATTTTTCGCGGCAGAGCGGCAAATTTTAATTGCCACCACCCCCTTCCAAGCGCGGCCGAATGCGCGTAAATCAAATTATATGAAAACGGTATCCGATGTATGCAGGCCCGTATTGGCGCACGTAAATTAGATAGAAATAAATGCAAAAAAAGGGCGCCACAAATTTTAATTGCATGAACGTATCGCAATTGGCCGCGTGGAATTGCGTACAAAACGAAAAACGGTTTACATTAAATTATTTTCATTCGTTTTCATTACCTATGACAAATATTGATGCGCGCTGGCCGACATTATTTGCATAGTTTAATTACAACTCGTAGTGCAGCGTTTTTCGACAGCTTTCGGGGAAACGTCGCGTCGGCTGCATGTGTTCGAAGTGATATATTTGAACGCTTAAAACGTTTATATTAAATGAACTGTACATATATACAACTATTTCACGGTATATCAGAATTTCGGTCATTCGTTCGAATATACCAAGCGTCACGTCGAGCATGCAATAATTCGGTTGACATGTTTCTTGGGATGATTCACCAAACCATTTTTTGCACTTTGATTTTATGCGAATTGTGATAATGTCACATTGACACATGGTATGTTTCTGATTATATAGTATTCGGATTTACTGTATCGGCATGACAGTTTCCATTTTACTAAGCACGAATTAAAACGATCGCCGTGCAATGTGGCGCGTCGTGATGGCAACACCGTTTATGTTTATTACGCGCTCATTATGCTCGCGCAAAAATAATTACGCAATTAAAATAATGCAATGTACGCGGTGTGCGGCGTAACATGCAAATTATTCACGTCTTACCTAGCTGGAAGGCTGCGGCTTCCACCCCAGTCATTATTAGCGTCGCCGTCGCTGAGATTTTGCCCGCAGTCTTGCTTCACAAAGTATGCACCGCCAAATGCCGATGCATACAAATTTCAGGGAAGTAAGGAGCGACGGGAGTAAATTGGAAATTGTTCAGATTGTTTACGTGACACGGCAGGCTGTGTCGTTGTGCACGCGGACAAAGGACTCCGAGACGTCCGCCGACCAAACAGATAGATAGGTTTCGGTCGAGATAATGATTAGGAATCTGTGCTGGCGGACGCGGGAACGCAGCGCGCGAGGCGGCGCTTTTGTATCTCGGAAGACTGGCGGACCTGCTGACTGGGAGGAAATTGAAATGTGATTAGAGTAAATACAATCAACGACCGTCACGTCTGGTTAGAGCCGTCGGTGTTTTGCAGGAGCACACTTTGCGCGACGCCAATTTTCCGCGGGCCTTGAAAACGAGCGCGGAAAATTGCGAGCCGCAATTAAAACCGCTCCTGGCACTTTTATCCGGCGGCAGCTTGAATTTGATTTCGGTGGCGTTCCTTTGAGCGCCGAAAACAAGCGAATTTGACCAATACGCGCACACGTAAAAGCGCCGCCCGCATTCAAATACGTCGAAAATAAATGCCGTATCTGCTGCGCGACGCTCGCGCGCGGAGGTTGTAGATTTAACTGGATACAACATTTCGGCCAGGTCGCATGTGCAAAAAGCATATTTAAAAGCATCGGGGGTGCGCGCACGTTGGACAATAAAAAAAACAGCGTCGATTCATGAGCTGTAACGCTCGGATAATGCCATTGTCATTACACAAAAGCACGCGCGGCGGATTTTTACTATCGCGCCGTTAGGACGGGCGCGGGCCGCATATTGACCGCATTCGCGCTGCAAATTATGCTCGGCCCCGAAAAGATTGCACTATTAAATGGCGCGCCGCGACGAGCGCGCGTCAATTGTGTCGGACGGAAGAGTGCGTCGCAACGCCGGATCGGGGATTCGTTATTTCGGTGACGATTCACGACGTGCGCTGGTATCGGCGCGACGCAGGCCGCGGCTGTTTTTCGGGCGAAATTTAATTTGCCGGCTCAAAGCCGCCGCCACGCGGTGGGACAGAGACGCGCGCGCTTTTTTTTATTGTCAAAGCGGCGCTCGCGCAGAACTGTAGCACTGGACTCGGCGTTGCGAAATCCGTCTTAAGCTGCCGCCGAACTTCTGCCCTCGCCCTTCGCCGTGCCGCCGCGCGTTTTCAACGTCGAAAAATCCAATTCTGCCCGCTGCGAAAATCGACGGGGTGTTTTCAAATTGGTGATGCGCCACGAGACGTCCGGTCCCGCGACCGTTTTTCTGTTTACAAGAATTCCGTAGGTCACGCACACATGAGCTCCGACGCGTGGACAAAGGATCGAGGAGCGTTCACGTCCGAACGCCAAGTGTTGAAATAATGAAAAATTTTTATATCCCATCCTTGTTTTTTTGTAAACTTTCGACGCGCGTCCGCGCGCCGTGCCGAATCTATTGTGCGCCTCATTCGCGTCGTTGTTGTTGTTTTTCACAGCGGTGCTGCTCTTCTTCTTCTTCTTCTTCTTCTCGGCAACGCTGGTCATTTATTATCCGACCTAATTTCGTACAAAAATCGCCTTTTTACCGACTTGCTGAGTCAACTTGTTGATGAATTTACCTACGCCGCTTTTTCCTAGTAGCGCGCTTCTATAAAGTGCTCAAGGAGCGGCAATCTAATCAATCAAGACATAGCCCAATGTCTGTTTCGGTAAGAAGTGACGTCGCACCTCGAATTTTGTACAAATTGGGCGAAATGGAAATAAATGAATTTCCAACCTTCCCAGTCGCACGTTGGCGATAAATCAGATTACTTCTTGAGTTTATGATTTCAACAGATGTTAACGCGTTTGTTCCGCGTTGTAAAGGGCGCCGGCGTAGCATTGCGTGGGTGTGCGTCGCATTGTGAACAATGAACACGATGGTGTTTTTCATTTTGGCTCTGCAGGCGGCCGCTATTTTCAACTGTGCACGCGGTTTCCCTCATTGTTGCCCTTTTTTATGTAAACACGTACCTGCTGACTCCTGTGTCGTAATGGCGATAAAGCATTCTGTCAAGGACTACTGTGCAAAGCAACAACATAGAAACTAGACAACACAAGAAGTGAAGTAGGTGCGCTAATTCGAACTAGTGTGTTTAATTGTTCAGCTTGTAGACAGAAAATTTTCGACGAAATTCAGTTCGGTTGGAAAAAGACTCTCACAACATTGGCGTTCTTGCGAATGCGCTGGGCGTATGATAAGAACAATAACCAGCGTCGATGAATTCCAGTCAGAAAATGAAAAGTAATGTCCTTTGATTTTCCGCAGGCGCTGGTAGAACGAAAATCGTCAGTTTTCTTCTGGGCGTTGGGCGGGTATAAATGCGATGCGATGTTCGCTTCTCGACGCTCGTCCGTGACGGCAATACGTTTCCTAAATGTCTACCCTATTACGGTTTTATTTTTCGCCGGTTGCGAAAAGAATAATAGAGTGTAGGGAAGAGAGGTGACTGAAGTAATCGAGTGAGGTTCGAAGGAGACGCCTCGCCGAAATATCCCAGTCGTTTGTCACGATTAGCGAGGCCCCGGAGCGGCGCGGCGGCGTCGAAGAAGAAACACACCGTCAAACACAAAACGTTCGACGAAGGGTTTGCATCGCCCGGCGGCGGCGCGTCCACCACCTCCGCGTTCGTGTGCTAGGGAAGGAATCGTACGTGTTGTCGGGTTCGGTCAGCCGGCTGAAACGAGTGGCAGGTGGCGGCTCCTGCGGTCAGCACTGTATTACTTTCCGACTCTCGAACGCCGCACTGATTTCACCACCACCACCGCCGCCCTCATACTGCGGCGCGCCTGCAAACCCAGCCTCCGATCGGTTCGCTCGCGCCTGGCCGACGGGACGGCAAACAACTGACAAGTAATGTCGTTAAATTAACGAATGGTCGTAAAACTAATATATAAATCCGAGCAATTCGCTAATGCCATTACTTAAATTGAAACGGTGGCAAACTTTCTGGCACCCACGACATTCGTTTTTCTTTCCTTGCAAACTTTTGAAATTGCATTCGTTAGCAATATGCTTCCCCGTTTTTGGCCTTATGTCTTTCATCGATGCGCGGAATTTCTTGCAGTATTCGTCGGCCGCCATGAATATGCCTTCGCATTATATCCAGGCGGTCGGCTAGATTGACGTCACGAACGCACCCACGTGCGTGCACGGCACGCACGGCACTGAGCTTTTGAACCTACTGCCCCTACTGCTTTCCGAAGTTCCGCGGCGTGGCGAGCTTTCGGTCTTCGGTCTTCGCGGCTGGTAAAGTGGGGCGCTCCGACGGCTCGGCGCTGCTCGAGCCGCAGTGTCGGCCAAGCTCGGAAAGCGACGCGCGGCCCGCGCGCTCTTTGCATCGCTTCCTACCACTGCCGCGCTCACTGATCCGGCGAGGCGACGGCGGCCGGCAGCATCCGAGCTTTTCAATTTTCAGTCTGCTGCCACCCTCCGTGAACGGTGGTCGCGCTGAAGCCGAGCGCGAGCGCAGTCAAATTCGTTCACGTTGCACCCTCGAGTGTGGCGTGCGTCTTGCGTGCGACTTCGAGATTATCGATAACTTCGTACATGCGCGATTCAGGGGTGAGTTTTCGCTACAACGAACTGCATTCGAACGTGCTCGCCGGCAGACTATGATTATATTTGGGGGGTGATTCGAGGGCGTGCTGCGTTCGTCCGAGTTAGTGTGTGCCCTTCCCAGTCAGTGCATCCGCAGGATTCTCGGTGTGTTCGGTGTGAAACTCGTGAACAGTGCGTGAACTCGCGAACTTTGGCAGGACATGACAGTACATGATAGTTGAAGCTCCTGTATTCTTACCGGGATGGCTTTAGCTGTGTTGTTGTTGTTCATTTGCGCCACGGCGGGCACCTTTGGCAAGGACACGATGTTTCCCACCGACAGCGTTCCGGTGTTACGGTACGACGCGCCGGACGATTGCCAATGGTGGGTGCGCGATCCGACCATCTCGGGCGGCGGCCAGGACGAGGTCGCGCTCACGTGCAAGTTGCGGACCATCAATAGTGAATTCGACACCACCAACTTCAGTGTCATACCATCCGAGCACACCACGTCGCTGCGCATCGAGTGCAGCGACGTGATTATGTCCAGGAGCAGCCTGGACGACCGCAGCTTCGTGCATCTGAACAAACTGCGCGAGCTCGAGCTGGAGCACTGCAAACTGGGCCGCTGGCCGGCCGGCACTCTGATGGGATTAAGGGATCTGCGTAATCTCACCGTGCGAACGCACAACACCGACTGGCCGGCGATGAGCTTGGATTTCTCTCCCGAGAGTTTCGTGCCGGTGCGACAGCTCGAGCGGCTCGACGTAAGTTGCAACAACATTTGGTCCTTTCCGGAAAATATATTCTGCCCCTTGACCAACCTCGTCACGCTGAACGTGAGCGAGAACCGCCTGCAGGACGTTAGCGACCTCGGATTTCGCGAGAAGGCGCCCAGTCAGCCGCAGCCTTTAATTAGCACCGCCGAAGATGATCACCCTCGGCCCGACACGGCACGCACATTAGCGCATCCGTGCAGCCTGGACATACAGGTTCTCGACACGTCTTACAATCACTTTGTTCTTATTCCGGCCAACGGCTTTGGCGTGTTGCGTCGGCTTAGAGAATTATACATCCATAACAACGAGATCTCCATGGTTGCGGATAAGGCTTTGGCGGGTTTGAAAGCGCTGCAAATCTTCGATCTGTCTAACAATAAAGTCGTCGCTCTGCCCTCCGAACTGTTTAAGGATTCCATGGGATCGATTAAAGAAATCTACCTACAGAATAATTCCATCAGTGTTTTGGCCCCGGGACTATTTGCCAATCTTGAACAACTTCTCGCTCTGGATCTGTCGAAAAACCATCTGACCAGTGCCTGGATAAATGTGGATACCTTCACCGGCTTGATCCGTTTAGTACTTTTAAATTTATCATACAATCGCATTTCCAAATTGGAGCCGGCATTTTTCAAAGACCTGTACACTCTGCAGATTTTGAATTTGGAACATAATCTGTTAGAGACGATTCCGGCCGATACGTTCGCTCCGATGAGTAATCTGCATACACTCATATTATCGTTCAATAAAATCAGCTACCTCGACGCATACTCCCTAAACGGATTGTACGTTCTATCATTGTTGGCGTTTGATAACAATGTTTTGGAGGGAATCCACCCGGAAGCGTTTCGCAACTGCTCCAGTCTCGAGGACCTCAATCTGAATGGCAACGTGCTGACTGCGGTGCCTTTGGCACTGAAAGATATGCGGCTGCTGCGCACGGTCGATTTGGGGGAGAATGTCATTACCTCGCTGGAAGAGCCCGGTTTTCGCGGCATGAATAATTTGTACGGACTGAGATTGATCGGCAATCGTTTGCAAAATATCAGCAAGCGCGTGTTCACCGACCTGCCTGCCCTTCAGATCCTCAACTTGGCTCGCAACAAGATTGAACGCATCGAGCATGGCGCCTTTAGCTACAGCCCCAATTTGCAAGCGGTGAGATTGGACAATAATCAAATGACGGATATTAGCGGTCTCTTTGCCGACATCGAGAGCTTGCTGTGGCTGAACGTATCGGACAATCAAATCGAGTGGTTTGATTATGCTCTAATCCCGCGTAACCTGCAGTGGCTCGACCTGCACAGGAACAACGTGCGAGAGTTAGGCAATCATTACGGATTAGATCTGGAGCTGAAACTGCAAACGCTGGACGCCAGTTTCAACAAGCTGGGCAAGGTAAATTCCGCGGCGGTGCCGAGTAGCCTGGAGTTATTATTCCTTAATGACAATTTAATCTCTACCGTCGAGCCCCACACATTCCTGAAGAAAATGAATCTTACAAGAGTGGATCTTTACGCGAACCAGATCGTTAGCATGGACTTAAACGCGCTGCGGCTGACGCCGGTCGATCCTGACCGCCCCCTTCCGGAATTTTACATCGGCGGCAATCCGTTCCAGTGCGACTGCACGATGGAATGGCTGCAGCGCATCAACAAATTGGATCACTTGCGGCAGCATCCGCGCGTCATGGATCTGGAAAGCATCTACTGTAAGTTGCTGTACAATCGCGAGACCAATTACCTTCCTTTGATCGAAGCCGAATCTAGTCAATTCCTCTGCACGTACAAAACGCACTGCTTTGCGCTCTGCCATTGCTGCGATTTTGACGCGTGCGACTGCGAAATGACGTGTCCGACGAACTGCACCTGTTATCATGATCAATCGTGGTCGGCTAACGTTGTAGAATGTTCGGGCGTGGGTTATACTGAAATGCCTAGTCGCATCCCAATGGACGCCACCGAAGTCTACTTGGACGGAAACAACTTTGGAGAATTATCCAGTCATTCGTTTATTGGAAGGAAAAACCTAAAAGTGCTCTATGCCAATAATTCCAATATCGCCGCTGTTTACAACCACACTTTCAGCGGCTTGCGTCGCCTGACCGTGCTTCACCTTGAGAACAATCACATTAAGGAGTTGCTTGGCTTTGAGCTGGCGACTTTGGAAAACCTACGTGAATTGTACCTGCAGGGCAACCTGATTCATTACGTTGACAACAGGACTTTCATCGAACTCAAACAGCTGGAAGTGCTGCGATTAGATGGCAATCGATTGAACTATTTTGAAGTGTGGCAGTTTACGCTGAATCCGTACCTGGTTGAAATAGGTTTGAGCGAAAATCAATGGTCGTGTGAGTGCACCTACGTGCAGAAGTACAGATCGTGGTTGCAGGTCAATTTCGGCAAAGTAGCAGATGCAGGCAGGTTGGTGTGCATGTACAGCAACGTAACCAAGGCACTAGGACCGCGATTAGCTGACTTCAATGCAACGACCTGCTCTGCCTATACCGGAAACACTCGCGCTATAGTAGAAAGCCAAGTGATGAACGACTATCTACCGCTGTTGCTAGGCACCATGTGTTTATTTCTTGCGAGCGTCGTCATAGTCTGCGGTGCGTTCTATTACCGTCGAGAATTACGCGTCTGGATTTATTCTCGCTGCGGCCTGCGAATGTGCTATAAGACAACCGCGTTTGAAGAGCAGCAGGATAAAGACCGCCTCTTTGATGCGTACATCAGTTACAGTGTCAAGGACGAAGCGTTTGTCAGTCAAGTCTTGGCGCCCGGTCTCGAGGGCAGTGAGCAAGGATATCGCCTGTGTCTCCACTACCGCGACTTTAACGTTTCCGCTTATGTGGCAGATACAATTATCGAAGCCGTCGAATCCTCCAGACGTACCATCATCGTCCTCTCTAAGAACTTCCTGCACAACGAATGGTGCAGGTTTGAATTCAAGTCCGCCCTGCACGAGGTGTTGAAGGATCGCCGTCGACGGCTTATCTTCGTCGTGACAGGCGAGCTGCCGCAACGCGATCTGGATCCAGATTTGCGTTTGTACCTCAAGACAAATACGGTGATCGAATGGGGCGACCGTCAGTTCTGGCAGAAGCTGCAGTTCGCCATGCCGGACACCAAGCGCCCGTGTGTGCATCAGCGTTCTAGCGTGAACATCTACGCATCCACGACGCCCACGCATCACCATCATCATTTGGACCGAGCAAGGAGTCCCGCTCTGCCGCCTCCGCCACCACCTGGAAAGCTGCCGCCGTTCTTGCAGCATCCCCCTAGTCTTCCACGCGATACGCGGACGCTGCCGCATCCCCTATGGGCGTAGCGCTTAAGCAAACGCAGGTGAGCATCGCATAATCTACTAGCAAACATTTACTCCGCGCACACACAAAACAGACGCTATCAACTCTGCGCATCGCGCTACTGTGCACACGCGCTAAATCTTAATGTGCAAACTACGCTTAGAGGCACAAGTTGTGCGCCGCCTCACGATTATCAAGGAGCTTCTTCTTATTCAACCGGTGTTGCATAAAAAAATTAGTATATTCACTTCGTATTTGCTCCTGTGTTCGAATTCACTTTTGCGAAAAAATTTCCTAACCGAGAGACCTAAAGAAGCACGCACAAAAGGCCCTCTTTAATGCTTGCCATTGTCGCTCGATGCGGAGGGCTATTTAAATAGACGAATTCGAGTGACGGGCAAACAAATGTCGAAATGCCGGAGGGGACAATAACGGACTGCATCGCTCCTAATCGTTTCCTTTTCTCTTGTAGTCGCGGCGACATTTTCGAGTTTAGAATTCACATATCGTTCATTCACGTGGTCCGCGCGCATTCATTGTTGATCTATTGTGTGTGCGTTCTGGCGGTCACCTGGCCGTAAAATTGCACGAAGTGGCTTGGTCTCTTACGAAAGGTAGAAATCAGAAAGCGAACAGGATGCGACATATACCCACAATATGTCACCAGAAGATGGCTTCGTTACCTGCCGTTGTGTTGGGTTTATTTAATCACTTAAAGCGATTGGACTTTCAGGTCCCCAAAGGTGGCAGATGCGATTATCTATTGTTCTGGTATAAATCATGCAGCCCGTCTGATAAGATTTCACATTCGCAGCCGTAGCGTTACTCTAGGGTGTAGTTTATGCTTTGGCTGGAAGAAGGTGGTTTTTTGCCGAAAATGGGGTGCATGCATCCGTGATGATAATAATCAACTTTGCGATAGTATTCGCCGTTCTTTTCCGCATTACGCGCGAAGAGGCGACAATTCAAGCAGGGCGTAATGTCTGTAGGGTACGTCGCAGTCGTAAATCAGATGGTCCAGAGCACCGCCAGCTGCTACCCTACGCGCAATAAAGTAAAGGCCGCCGAAGAAAACGGCAATAAGAAACGCGTCGTATTGCCCAAGCTGCGCCGTCTCGGCATGGCGTCTACCAGGCGAAGATTGCGACGTAAGCGTTTGCGGCGACGCCGACGTCGTAGACGCCCGGCGTCGCGTCGGCAGACAGCAAACACATAACTCCACCGCTTCCACCGCGACCGCCGCGTCTCGGTCACTGTGGGTGCGTTCGGAAGTCGATATATTCATATTAGACGAAACTCTGCCCGGACTTTTGAAGCGGCGCCGTCCCACGATGTGCAAATATTTGCTCGCGCAGGCGAGCCGTGTCCACTCGAGTATGCGCGATTTGCAGCCGTGTGTGCATTTGTCGTCGCAATGTGCTTTACGCAACGCGGCGGAATGAGTACGTAAAAGGAAGATGTGCGCCCGGTCGCAGTTTTCTTTCGCTCAGTTTTTTCCTCCGGCGTCGTCGTCGTCGTCGTCGTGCGACGACATGAAAGAGAGCGCGGCGCGTCCCCGCAGCGCAAAATGTCAAACGATATTTTCTCATGGAACGCGACCTCGACCCAAAGGGGCTTAGTTAAATCGAAACCTACATCCTTTGTTCAACGCATCCCTGCGTCTTGCTTGCTCTCGAGTAGGTTCCGCGCTGGCCGCGGGCGCTCGCCACGCTGTAGACAATGAGGGCGCGATGTTCGCGTCCTCCTATCCTTTTAGGCGGCACAATGGGCTCGGGGACGGTTCGTAGTTAGCGCGCCATTCAGCGCCACCGAAGCACGGGACACAATAAGATCAAGCGACGAGCAACACGAAGCCGTACCTGGCGTCTCCGCCGACTCAACTCTTTCCACACGCTAGGTACGTCATGAAATCGGAGCGCGTGGCGCGGGCGCTGCCTTCTTACCTAAGCGCGCCAGGCTTAACGCGAATGCCGTTCGACGTTTGTACAGCCTCAAATTAGCTTTGGTTCAATTTTGTTCATCTTTTCCATGAATCTTTAGTGGCTCCATGAAACTCACCTACACCGGCATCTGCTCATAAATATGCATTAAAATTTATATTGCTGAATTATAATACCTACCCGAACAGCACGGAAGCAAAGGCTGATTGCCTTGTGACACCATCCCGATCTAATTTCTCCTCGCCGGCGCGCATCAATATAACACCCAGTTGGAATTTCGGTTATAGCAACGTCTTTTGAATGAGATGGTTTACTGGTCGTTTCCATTTTTAAATAGGAAAGTGTCTGGGTGCTGCAAATATTATTAAAGTCGAAACTGCATACCGAATAAACAGTTGAGCAATTTCTGCTTTCAGAAAAGTGCATAGGAACCTTGCCGGAAACAAAGAAGAGACTTGTGTCCTGTATTTTTTTGCATTGGTTGAATATATTTAAACGCCAGTGTGTTTTTTGTTTTTTTAATGCAAATGCCGGCATTTGACAGACGCCATTGTGCGCTCACCCTCGGCTTCCCTAAGTCTACAACAAGAAATTATCATATTTGCGGGATTTTTGCGGTGTATTTCTGCGCACTGTCTACGTCTCACATGCCAAATAAGACATCGAAAAAAAAGCATTTCTCCCCTTGTAACCAAGCAGTCTTGGAGAGGAGGAAGGCGTGGAAATCGGCCGCGACGCGACTAATTTATTCTTTTTTCGTGCGACGTTCATTCATCTGGACGGAGACGCGCGTCTTCGTTTACATTTTTATAGTTGGCAGGACGACGCGGCGTTCAAACGCATGAACATTTCGTGCGTTGCCGGCGTCGCTTGTAACGTGCAATGGCGCAATAGCCGCGGCGAGTGGTAGCACCCAGCGAGATGATATCTACGCGGAAGCCATAAATTACGCGTCCCACACTCCGCTCCTAAGCGGCGCACCATTTATTTTTCTAATCGTAATTATACAATACGCGTTCGTTTCACGCGATGACGCCGCGCGGCGAAATAAACCAGAAGCAATTATCGCCGCCGTTCGTTTAAACTTTCGAACGGCAAATTGCACGCCACGAGGCGAACACGCAAGATTAGAGCCTCCCGGAGAAAGAAAAAAATGGGTCGAATTTGTATTGTTGGCGCAGCAATGATGTTTTGTAATTGGAAGCGCGCAACGTAAATTCACGCCGAATTTCGCGGAAACCATTTTCTCATGCGTTCGCCCGCGATGTGCTAAGCGTAAAAAAGGGAGAGGGACGAAACGAGAATCGAATGCAGGGCTAGAGCGCTCGTACCAAGCACGGCCTTGCAGAGGAGGAAATGAATGGGCGACCGGGGCGATTGAGGGCTGCTTAATTGAATCCAATTTATTCGCTTTTTTATGTGCGACGAGAGAGTCGTTGGAAATCAAGAGAATCAATGGTGAGCTCGTTCTCCGTCCTGCTTCTTAATAACGCCGCCGAGTTGAGTGTCGTGAGTGCGCCATACATATTTGCATATTGATTAAGCATTTTCTCCTTTAGGAAAATACTTCTTGGGTCTCAAGTTAGTGGGTTGGTGAAGTCGGGGTGTATGCGGATGTATGTGTGCCAAGCGTTTGCCAGCGTCGCCGTCGCCGTCGCGTCCTCGATTTACATTCTCGCTGAATACGTTCAGCTTGTTTGCCTAGCACTCCTTGGCGATGTCGCGATGACGTCCTCGCAACCCGCACTTACTTACGCAAGTTGCAGGAAATGTGTTTGTTTTAAGTTTTCAAGAGCGCAAGAGTAAAACCCACCCAGTCGAATTTGTTATTTATTCAGTCGATTGCCGTTGTCTTCTTCTACTTCTCATGTTGCATCGTCTCAAGCACCCCATTCCCAATATCTGCAAGGTGTTTCGTATTTTTGGTTTTGATAGCTATGAGGGTGCGTAGCAACGAAACCAGGAGTTATAGACTTTATGGGAAACAATGTGAAGATGTATGA
>JAODGE020031691.1:0-13894 GCA_027574965.2 Ecitophya simulans | reverse complement strand
ATCCGCGCGACGCCAATTCGAGGATAACTTTCACCAATTTTCGACGTTTTCGATTTGCTTCCCCCGCCCCGCCGACGAAAAGAATCTACGTGACCTGACGTATCGCGCATTTGAATTTCTATGAACGCGCGCAAAGATATCACGTTCGAAACGAACGAATAACGAATACGAAATCTTGCTGCGCGTTTTACTCCTCGCGAATTACGCAACTCATATCGCTAAATAATCGATTAAACAATTAATCGGTTAATAGCAATTGTAAAAATAATTGTTTACAAAATCGATGGCTGCTTAATCGCTTATAATCAAATTTTCAATTAATCAAACCTTTTTCTATTTATCTTCATGTTATAATTACTAACTAATGAATGGGCCAATTCTGGCGATCACCGGTTTATTAATGTTTTGTTTTCCTCCTTAATTCATTCCTATATTTCATTATTTCTTATTTCTGCAATTACTTACATAAACATTGATTCCAAACAGCAAATATTCTGGCTATTAACCTTTAATTTCTGTTTGATACATCATTTACAAATTGATTACAAGAACTCGATAAATTTCTAATAAAAATAATCGAACTTTTAATCGAAGCAGAAACAAAATTAATCGATTAATTCGATTAATCGATTAATTCTTGTCGAGAACGGACGTCTTCGAAAGAGAAGAAAGTAAGCAAAGTGGTCGTCCGTTTATAAAGTGCACGCTCGTGTTGACCCAGTCCGACGATCGGAATCGATTAGAATTACGCAAAAAGCGTCTCCTCGCGGCGTGTCGTCCGAACTCGGCGCCGCTCTCCGGCGCAATATGTCGCGGCGACGTTCAATAACCGCGCGATGCGAGCCGAATTTAAAATTCAAATCGCGCTCGTGATACGCGCCCAACGGCCCGGACGCAATTTATGGACGCGCGCGCGTTGATAATGCCACCCGCAACGACGGCGCGAGTGCGGAAACAAAGCGTTAAGATTTCGCACGGCAACGTCGATCGCGCGTTATTGCGAGCAAACATCTCTCATATTGTCTCACCGTCGAACGATTCCTCGCGATTCATCGCGACGCGGTTGTGCATATTTAATGCCGCAATATGTACGAGCGCTTATGCAAACGCCGCGTCGGATTGGCCGTCGTCGTCGGCGTCGCGAAGGCACGCCAGAATGCCTTTCGCGTCGCACAATCCGGACAGTTCAAATTTACATTTTATATTTGCAATCGAACTCGCGCGCTGATTCCATTTCCATATCCGCCCGAGCGCCGACAAAGCGCGCCCGATTGGCGCCGGATGAAAAATTAATTCGCACTCTTCGCCGAGCCGACGCCTAACACCTCGAAAAATATTCGAAACACTCGAAACGTAGATGGCGCGCCGCGAAATGAAAACCGCGCGCGCTTCGAACGCGTCTAGTTTAGCGTTATTATTGTCAAGGTATCGTACGCGTTCGATGCGCGTAACCAGATTTCTCGTCGTGCGTGCGCAGTGCATCAAATCGAAGGTATTTTCGACGAAATCCTCGCGACATTTTAGATAAGAGGAGCGAACGGAAAGTCGAAACGAGCGTAAAGTATTTAACATTATCGCAATTTTGCGCGCAAAATGTCGTAAATCACGGCCGCCGGCGCAAAAATTTTTAATTTACCGCCGCCGCGCAACTTCCCAACTCTCGGTCGCCGCTTCCGGCGCGAATCGACGTGCGCGCAAATAGAAAAATCAGCAAAACTCATAAGTCATCATAAAAGTTGCGAAACTTCCTCCTCCTGGTCGCGCCCAACCGCGATCTAAGTGTTTTCGTTTCTATGAAGTTTAATAGTCGATCGGTTCGAAGGTGCTGCGCGGCTGTCGAAGAACCCGCACATTACATCTACGACGTTTCGTAAGTTATCGGTTAATTGCAGACGCGACGACGGCACCGAGGCCATAAAAAGCGTCTCGGCGCTCATTATTAATCAAACACGTGTTTGTAATTGAAAATCGATGATAAATAAGAAGCGTTGAACACATGCCGCGTCCGGCGACCGGCGATTAACCGCAATCTTGATATTAAATCTTTGGCCGAACGCCGCGCCGTCGACGCGACGAAAACGTGCGTTTATTTATCTAGGAACAAAACCCATTAATCTTATCTGTCGGCACGATCGTTTTTTTTTTTGGTTTTGTTTGGTTTGTTTTGTAATTGGACGTGTGTCGCAAACCTTCCACCGACTTCTCTCGCGACAGGAAACTGTTCCGGCTGCCTGCGAAATTATCAATTGTCAAAATGCGAAATAAATCGATTCGTGAGTGCAGATCCATCACTGCCAAACAAACGAGAAAAAATAAAGCGTCGAAAGCGTCGAAAACCGCCTCGCGCGCCGCAGTGGCGACTAAAATCCGCCCCGCGGACCCGCGACGATTAATGAACTTCCATTACACCATTAATTCACACGAACGAGTGGGCGGAGCGCCGCCGAACGACGAAGGTACGTAATATCGGTTCATTACTTACGTTGAGCGCACGTTGCGCGCTCGCGCCGGCGGAAGCCGTTATTATAAATAACCTAATGGCGGACGGCGCGGGGATGGTTCGCGCGGGGCGCGTATTGACGCACGGACGGCCCCAGTCGGCCATCCAGCGTTATTATCTCGTCAAGGACAATAGCGGCGCGATGGACGACCACCTGCCGTCTGGCAGGTGACGATGTGCCCGACGCGCGCGTTTAATGTTTATATAGGATGTTTAGTTATGCGGCGGGGGCGGCGAATCCGCAGGCCTCGAGTGTGGTTAGCAACGGTGGCAGTGCGGACGGCGTTACAATATTCGGTCAACTCTCGGAGCGCCCGCGAGGTGGATGTTAGTCGATCCTGGCGCGCAACAGTCTTGACTATTTAACCTGAGCGCATAATTGGAAAGTCCTGCGCGCGCACAGAACCGGATGCTCTGCAACACCCGGGAAGCGGGAAAAAAAACAGCGCGCTTTACGTATTTATCGACGACCGAACGTGCGATTTTTTTCCTCGCCGCTCCGTGCGACCGGTGTAACTTCGTGTGTATCAGGACGCGGCGTATTTGCTCGAAAGGGGTGCGAGAGCGAGAAGGATGGCGTGCGATCCGTACCTGCGCGCACGGCGCAGTTGTAAAAGTTTAAATGTCGGGGCGGCGGCCTACACCGTAGTTACGGTCCAACGATCCGGGCCGCGCCGCGCCGGTAATGAATGCATCAATTTTAAAACAGCCCATGCAGAAACATTGTGATCTCCTCTCCCCACGGACGCTGCGTCTGGTTGTTGCGCGAATTGTTGCGGCGCGCGCGCGTTTCGCGTTTTTAACGCCGGCACCAGTTGCGCTCGTCTGTGTCCGCGTGGAAATTCGGCGACGGCGACGGCGACGACGCGTCGAGCTGGACGCGACGCGCGCGCGTCGCCGACGTCGCGATTCGAACACACGGTGAGCGTCTTGGGCGCTTCCAATTTCGGCGTTCGGAAAATAGTGCGAGCTGCAGTCTGGCCGCTGCGAAGAGGAATTGTGTCAGGAATTGCGAGCGGCGGCGCTGTAAAACGTCGGCCGACTGCAGCCGGCTGCTGAATTTAACATTTTTTCGACGGCTGAGTCGTCGTAAAGTCGCCGCATTACACTTCACCGTGCGCGTGAATATGACGCGCAGGCGAGAAAACGAATTGTGGCCTTACTTATTCATGATTTACTAGGTTTACAGCGCGCGCTATTGCTGCGAAAATGTATTAAAACGCGCCGCAGCCAGCGCCAACAACGTTTACGACATTCTAAGCATTCTGAAACGCATTCCACCCGGCCACTGGATAGATGGCATTGCCTCGTCGCGAGATGGCGCCAATTGGGAATTCGATTCGGCGCGCGTAACGAAGTAACACACAAACTGCGCGGCGGAAAGAATTCCATTACAAAAATACGTTGCATCGACGATTTGCTAGACCTGAGCGGAATTTTAGCGCGCCGTAAAATCCGCGCAGAATAATATCGAGCATAACGTCGACGAGGTGCGCGCGCGCGTCCCCGAATAACATGGGCATAATTAATGAGCCGTTTCGAGAAGAGGCGGTATTAATAAAAGTAATTGGACCTTTTCTCGACGCGGCGCGCCCGCCCTCTCGAAAAAGGCGAGCACATTCATTTCCTCGGCGCACTTCGTTCGCGCAAAGTAAAACGAATGCCCGCCGCCGAACGGGCCTAGCGGCAGGTATTATTGTTTTCAGACGAAATACAGCTGCAAACATACCCAGCGCGTCCGCCCAAAGTTCGTCATCACCGCGAAACCGCGCGTGAACTAAACAGCGTTGGATGACGTGCACAGCGCGACGCTTCGTGGGAGATTTTTTTGTCGGGCGACGGTTTGCGCGCGTTTCGAGCAGGAAGGAAGACGTTTTCGTTCGACGCGAGTCTCTTTTGTAAGAGGATCAGATACAATACGGTATTCGGAAAAACAGAAGACGTCCGCTTATCCATCTAAGTCAGGAGCACGGGACTTCTAATCTTGCTCCTTCTTAATCAACCGGAGAGAGCCGCCAGGCTCCGGCGTCTTTAAACTTCTTTGCCGGCGCTCGACTCCCCCTCGGCGGAGGGTTTAAACTCGCCGGATTCGCGCTCGCGAAAGTTTAAGTCTTAAGTCCGTCCGCCAGCCCGCGAACAAATAGATAACGCGCAGCAAAGCGCGGCGCGACGAAGAAATGGAAAGAAATTGGGAAATAAATAATGTCGTCGTTTATATCAGCACGAGGCGCGCATTACGATGCGAGTCGCGCACGACGCGACGAATAATGACAAAATTAGGCCTTTTTCTAAACAATCGAATTTAATTAAAACTTGGAAATTAATTGTGCGAATGCACGTTGCGCTGTTCGGCGCCCGACTCGGCCCGCCGAGCGTCGCGCGACTAATTTGATGGCTGTATTTACGCGCCGCTGCGATTTTAATATTCATTCGCTTTCTTCGCGCGATTGTTCCTGCGCTTTTCAATTAGCCCGAACGCGTGAAATTTAATGAAGGCCTATTGAGCGGCGGGCGAGCGCGTTAACGTCGTGAAAGATTCGGCGATCGCGACGGCGGCGAGCCGGCCGACCAGACGCGCGCCGCGAACGCGCGTTCGCTTTGTAAATAAATATTTATGATTCGACGTCGAGATGCGGAAATTTCACGCTGTGCAACGCGCGCTCTTGCGCTTCGTGCATTCGAATGCGTTTTGCACGTAATGTGAACCAGCGTGCGCCGATGAAAACACCGTCAAACTGTTCATAACCTACAGGGACCGGAGTGATTGGAACTCCGATGGAAAATTGAAATGCCAGCAGGGTTTAACGAGCATTACAATTTCAAATTGATTTTCGGACAAATTTAATAATGGAATCACCTACCTGATTACACTGTCGCGCCGGTAACTTGATGACGTCGTCGATTCTCTTGCAGGAATTCCGAAGAACGCACAGCACTCGCACAACACGCACAACACACTAACAATCAGCTGATTTTTAAGATAACACGTGTGCTAACCGTCGAAATAGAAATTTCCAATATTGTAAGTGTTGCGCCATCTGGTGAGAGTTGGTTGTACTAGATTTGGCAACGAGCGGAGAATATTACAGAACAGTGTCAGTCCTCTACCGGTTGCATTCAAGACTAACTTTATTATGAGCTGGATGCGCTTCGGTAACTCATTTGGCTTAACAAGAGGTTACAAAATGTTCACTCAAAGATTTTGTACAAATTTAATTAAAAGCAGTGTTCAAAAGCAATTTTTTCATATTGCAAAGCAATCCAAACTAATTACACCATGTCTTTTAAAGAGTCATGTGCTGGGGCAACAATTTTCCAGGCAAGAAGTTCAATTTTTACCACCCGTAAGGTTCTATGCTAAAGGCAAAGACAAGAAGAAGGATAAATGTAAGCTTGTCAATGAAACCCTGTCTATTGGTTTTAGGAATAAATATATCTTTTATTGTTCTAGCTAAAATAAAGGTCCAAGTCAATGAAACGCAACTCAATGAAGTGTTAAACACTGATTTCTACAAGGCAGCTTTGGCAAAGGCACTTGATACGATGAAAGAGGATTTCACCAAGAATTTATCTTTAAGATCCACTACAGGTTGGTAAAAATGCAATGCGCAAGTCCCATGTTACATAAACATTAATGATTAAAGGCGCCATTGAATCAATTCAGGTTAATGTGGATGGAAAGGATCATTCTCTTCAGGAACTTGCCCAAATAATAAGGAAGAATCCCAAAACTATTGTCTTAAACATGGCAGTATTTCCTCAGGCAATTCCAGCTGTCTTGAAGGCTTTGCAGAAGAGTGGGATGAACTTGAATCCTCAGCAAGATGGAACAACTCTATTCATTCCAGTTCCAAAGTGGTTAATTTGATCCTCTGGCTATAATCTCAGTTTTTGATCAATTATTTCGTAGAGTGACCAAGGAACACAGGGAAAGCTTGTCTAAAAATGCCAAGGCTTTATTCATCAAGTGCAGGGATGCGATGAGAGAGGCCCAGAGCAAGCAAGTCAGGAATATTAAGAAGAAAGATGACGTTTCTCAAGATTTACAGAGGAATATTGAACAACAAATTGTGCAAATTGCTGATGCATTTATAAAAGATGCAGAACAGATTTTAGAGAGTAAACAAATGGAATTAGTTGGGAAGGAATAAAACGAACGTTTTTATGTACAGATATGGAAATGTCTTTCAATTTGTTATTGTAAAAGCGGTAGTGATTAGATTATCAAGCATAAATAATTAATACCGTTGTTTGGCATGTTTTAATTTAAAGGATGGTGAGTGTTTGGATTTGTTAGTGGATTTCAGTGTGCATATTAGCTTTACAAGATGTCATTTATTGTAGAGACGTGATGAAAGACGTTGAGAACAAACTAAGACGAGATACTGAAATGGGATCACATTTGTTTGTGTAAAAGCAGAATTTATTAGATTATCAAGTACAAATCAGTGTTATTGTAGTTTCCAACATTTTGACGTGCCGTGGCTGATCAGAATTAATGTTTAAACCCATTTTCACATTTTAATTGAACAGCCACGGCAAATAACCAATGACTTCCAGTAGAACACACCACCGCGTCGAAAGAAAACCTCCCCAGAAAGAGTTGCCAATTTCTAAGGAGTGTTCCCGTTCATTACACGTAAGTTCGGAGGGCAAGTAAATTATTCCGTGTCCATCGCGACCGCCGGCGCTGGATCTCTCGGTCCGTCGTCCCCCGCCTCCTCACGCAACGGCGCCGGCGCACCGCCTTCCGGAGCGTTGCCGCCGCGACGCTCCTCGCCCTCAATCATTTGCAAGTAGACGGCGGTCTCGGTTTCGGTCAAGATCTTGAAGTCGGTGCCTTTGCCGATGAAACCGATGGAGACATTCTTGGTGTTTAAATCAATTTCATTCGGGAGAGTGTCTCTCAATGCCCGCAGGCCATGCTTGATGACCTCTTCGACGCCACAAGATGGGAACTCGTCCAAGTGCTTCTCCAGATAAGTCCTGGCGCTCTGCGAACGCGAGCCAATTGACATTGCCTTGCAGTCAAAGTAGTTGGCCGATGGGCATGTTTGATAGATGTGCGGGCCTTGATCGTCGTAGCCGGCAACGAGCAAACCGACGCCGTACGGGCGGCGGTCGTAGCGTTGGGTGCACACTTGCATCTTGTTGCCCAGCTGGGTGATCAGCCGATTGACTGGCAGGAGAGAGTCATGCGAATACTTGTAGTTGAGGCATTCAGTGCGCATGTAACGGCTCAGCATGCGGGCGTCGGCGGTGAGGCCCGAGATGGTGATGCCGATGTGGTTGTCGATGGGTATGATCTTCTTCTGGTGCGCGGAGAGTTCGCTGGTGGCGCGTTTCAACGCGATGATAACGGCGTGCGTGCGGCTTTTCAAACCCACTGTGGCGGAGCCCAGTTTCACAGCTTCCATTGCATATTCTACTTGGTGAAGACGACCCTGAGGGCTCCATACTGTTACGTCGCTGTCGTACTGATTACGGAACATCTTGAGAATATTCTTCGGCTCGAGGAAAGATTTACCGGTAAACTTCTAGGGCGAGAAGTGCAAGTGAAGCTGAACGAGAAACTGTTTGTAATGCTGACGGACAGAGGTTAAATCAGTAGAATGTCAAAAGTTTGATGTATTTAAAGTTGCCTATGTTAATACCACAATTTAATAATTTATTCATTTGAAACGTTGTTTCGTGTTTTCTTTTTGTTTATTTTTACAATAACATTACAACAATTGTTATTTTAAATTTAAATAATTTTATTTTGGTTAATTAATCTATTTAGTCAATCATTCAAATAAACAATTTATTTTTATCAGTGTATGAACGGTTGCTTAGGTTAAAAGTCCAACAACAAAAAGTTATCAAGTAATTTCTTCATTAAAATTACTTTACTTTTATTATTATTGTTATATGCATTGTACGTATTTACATAACACATATATTATTTTTGTTTTTTTAAATTTTTTACTAATTTTATTGACTCTTATTCAATTTAAACTATAACGACCGTAAACTATTGTTTTCACGATAACAAAAACGTAATTTTCACAATTTTCTCTAAACGTTCGCGTGAATGTTGTGAAAACGTTAAATTATTCATGCCCCCAACGTATAATTTTCTCCTTCTCCTACGAAGGAAAACGCTCGTTATAGATGCAGTACACAAAAGGCCGCAACCAGGTCCGCGAGAGGAAAAGTATATAAACGATCATCGTAGAATCGCGAATCGCTGTCCGCGTCTTTTCGCGTCGCATCCATGCGATATTCCGCGGCGATCAAACGCTTAAACTAACCGCAAACCATTTTCCGATTGTTGTTCGTAAACATTTGTCCAATTATTTTCACATTGTTATTCGCGTCGTGCAACGTCGAGGACGTCGCGTGAGCCTTATCGCCGTTACGGTATTTCAAACATTTCGAACGAGTTCGAACACATAGAATTTTGAATTTGTTCGGGATCTCCGGAGTTGCAATAAAGTTTCGGTCGGAAGTGCAGTCGTTTTGAGATGGAGAATTTTACAGATTTTAAAGCGGACTTAAGTTTGTTTTACTTAAACGAAGGTATATACATACGCGCACATTGATTTAAGCATCCGCACAGAACTTTGTGATTGTTTCATGGTCGATGTTTGTTCGAAAAAGATCCCCGGACCCAAAAATGGTTCCTGATCGATTCTCCGGGAACTGTGGGCATGATCCTGGCGTCTTACGTCGCGTTCGTGAAGAAAGTCGGACCGGCAATGATGAAACACTGCAAAGAGTTTCAATTGAAAAAATTCATGTTGTTTTATAACGCGTTTCAAATTATTTATTGTGCCAAACTCGCCGTTTTTGTAAGTATTGCTACAATTTAACGATATTGAATCATTACAGTCAAATATTAATGTTTTATACTACAAAATAATACGTTTCAACAATTAAGCAATAAGTAAATTTCAAACTAACATCAATCAAAATTGTTTCATTCGTCCGTTTTGATCAACCAGTTTGTTATTTCCTCTAGTTATATATAAATGAAGCATTGACATTCAGTCGTTATTAATGTTTTTTCTTTGTTTTAAATTAAAGTCGCTCGCACCATTGCTAAAATTCCGGCCGATGTGCGCCCGTCTCTCTTTTATCGACGAAGAGATCATCAACGCTCAGCTCGCCTATGCTTTCTTCCTGCTAAAGATCATCGATTTGCTCGATACGGTAAGTTTTATCTCGCCCGTAATCAGAACGTATTAGTCTGAAACATCTAAAACCACTTCACGATGCATCAAACCATAATAAGATTGAGGTATTTGCGAGTACCGTAATTATTATATTATACCGTGATAATGGCAAACAAAACACGGATAATCCATTCGGGTCAGATTGAACGCAGTAAAATTGGTTTTGACGCAAATTAATATGAACGAGCTGAAATAATGCGACGTTGCGGCCGGAAGGGAATTCGAATATGAACATGAATATAAATGTGAACATTTAGTATCGCAATGCAATTGACGCGAGTGGCAATTGACTGACGTGTGCGCAAAGAGCGTTTCGGTTAACGCGCAATCGAAGCATTAACGCCGCATCGCGAGCGGCAGAAGCATTCGCGAAATGTGCCATAACGGTGGCGGTGGATTTTTGAGCACACAAACGTATTCGGTCGTAAATCTGCCACGTGCTTGCACTTGAACCTTTGAAAGTAGCCGCTGTTCCTAATTAGCTCGTCGCCGACGTCGCCGGGTATCAATTATGCAATCAAGCATTTGTGCAGTATTCCTTTATCATTTCTGGCCGGCGTGTGACTTTCACGTTATCGAGACCTAAATTCCGGCGTGACGAGTCGATCCAACTTTTTGCACAGTCATCTTCGCTACTAAATAATTGTAACCTACTTTGAAGAAACAAAGACGTACACATTTGTATTTTAGAACCTGGAAAAGCAAAGACTTTAACAGCATAAACTATCGAACAAAATATTATCCGCAACTGACTTAAGACATTTAAAATGAGTATAATTCAGGCTATTTTAGTTTTTTGAAAAAAAAAGCCAAATATTCTTTCACGTCTTTAACCTAATTCTAGTCTGCATTAACACGTTGTCTGCCACTATCCCGAATTAAATTTGAAAGTTTATAAAAGGAAAACTTTCAAAGAGTGTCAAAAACTTTTGAAAACAAACGCAATCTATCAATAACTTAAAAACTGCTTAAAATCTTTCAACCTAAACCTAAAGCGTACAATTTGCCTACATTACTAAAGCAAATATATACAAAGTTGTTATTCAAAACGTGATGAAACAAGAAAACTACAGAATAAATGGAGACGTATACATTTATATGTTACAACCTAGAAAAACAAAAACTTTTTCAGAATAAACTCTTAAACAAAATATTATCCGAAACTGACTTAAGACTTTTAAAATGAGTATAAATGGGCTATTTTAGTTTTTAGAAAAAAACAAGCCAAATATTATCTTTCACGTATTTAACTTAATCTTAGTCTACATTGACCCGTTGTCTACTACTATTTCCAATTAAATTAGAAAGGTTATATAAGGCAAACTTTTAAGGAGTGTCAAAAACTTGCGAAAACAAACGCAATATATCAACAATTTAACAAGTGCTTAAAATCTTTCAACCTAATTAGCTTACATTAAAGAAACACACACATATCAAGTTGTTATGTGAAACATGCTGAAACAGGAAAAACTTGAATATAATCGGAATTGATGACATTTAATTGTACCTTGCACGTAATCTAGTTTGAATGTAATTTCCAGGTAATTTTCGTGTTTCGAAAGAAATCGAGTCAGGTAACCTTCCTCCACGTCTACCACCACGTCTACGCCGTCATCCTTGGCTACATGTACACAAGATACTTGGCAGGGACGCAGGTACCACTTCTAACATTCCTAAACGGCGGTGTGCACATGGCAATGTACTACTACTACCTAGTCACCTCCATCACGAAGAAGCCGCTGTGGTGGAAGAAATACATGACGGCAATGCAAATCGTCCAGTTGTTAATCTTCACGTCCTGCATGTTCCTAACGATTTTCAATTCTGCGTGCAGCTTTCCGAAACTATCCATTTTCGGCATCATGGTCCTTCCCACGGGCGTCCTCCTCAACGAATTCAGGTCGTTTTACTGTAAATCTTACGTTGCCAAGAAAAAAATGCATTAAGAAACGGTACGACGCGCAAAACGAGCGGGTCATTTGGGAAAATAGTTTATAATTTGCGCGCGACGAGCGAATGGTTATAGGAACATATTATTTATAACTTATGTATGTTTGTCTGGTGCAGGATTCGAAATAAATATTTAGCGACTGTCATAATGATTCATTAATGCTAATTGGTGCGCGTCACTCGGCGTACCTGCAATTAGGATTTTAGTCGTTGTGAGCAACGTACGTTGAATGCACAATGTGGAGATGTGCAGATGCCGACAATAAATTAACGAAATAAACTAAAGACGATATCGATGCGATATCGAAGGACGCGCGCCGAGCGTGGGCGTGTTCGGCGCGGAGGCGGCGCGTGGACGCGCAATGGCGCGACGGCGACGGCGGCGGCGGCGGCGCGACCGCCGCCAGAGGGCCGCGAAGGGCGAACGCACATCGGGTCGCGGGTCGCGCCGCCGGCGTCAGCGACGCGCCATGCCGCCCTTATCGGGAACGCGCGCCGGCCGCCGATAACGCACACATCGCGCCGCGCTTATTTAAATTCGCGCCGCCCAGCATCGCGCCGATAACGTTCCGGACGTATTCTGGAATCTTCGACGGCGCCCCGAACGTTCGGCGTCGTTACCGTCGTTACCGATCGCGACGCGAAACGAGTTTCGCACGTTTTCGCGTCGCGCCGCTGTGCACAAGGGATGCAAAAAGCCGCCATGGGTGAGTCTCACGATCCTCAAACGTTTTTGACACTAATTAACGGCGCGTTCGGACTAATTACGCGCGATGATCTCATCGATTGTGTAAAGTTAAAAGTCAATTTGCCGACCGATTGCGATCAAAACAAAGCGTACGTTGGGTGGATGATTATGACGTGGCATAAAATTGCGATTTCGAACCACGTCCGTTCCGCAAGCGACGCGCCGAGCCATTTTAAAGAATTTGCATTATGGATTAGCACCCTTTGACCGAACCACCCCAAACGCGCCCGATCACGATCGAGTCGCAGCCGCATAATGCGCGCATCCCTTCGATTACACTTGCCACCCCAGCTTCGAACAAACCGGCGCGCACCGAAAGTTAAAAGTTTAATGATACATCACACACGACGCGCCAGATATCATGATACGTGACCTTTGGCGAATGCGCATTGTGATGCGTTTAAAACGAGCGGGGATAATCTGAGGACTTAGCAGCTAGTCACGTTGGATCAGGATCAGGAGTGACAGCGCAGGTGTTTAGGTTACACCGACTTATTTTTTAGGATGTCGGCATTCGTTGCCATGAGCAGGTCGTGGGATGCGGCGGAAATTGATGCGACTGCTGTTGAATTGCAGGTGGTGGCCTGTCGCCGATCTGCGGAATGTGCTGCCGGCCCATTCAGGAGCGGTTCCTGCTGCGCGTTTCGGATGTCTCCTATCACGAAACGTGTCTGCAGTGCTGCGTCTGCTGCGATCGGCTGATGCAAACGTGTTTCGTCCGAGATTCCAAGCTGTATTGTCGGATAGACTACGAAAGGTATGAATCATTCTATGCAACCTTAAACGCAGCACGTGATAACGTGATAAAAAGATCAATCGGTTTTTACATTAAACAAAGTATACGATGACGTTAGATTTATGACGACCGGTTTATAGTCCGAATCAAAACAAATGTATAATGTATGCAATTTTAAATGCGCCACGCGGTAATACTACTAATTGGCAATCTACTAAAGGCAACCTTAAACTAATTATGCATTAAACATATTATAAAATGACGCAATATTATAGTTTTGAACAAAATAAATACATTTAACGTTTAATGTTTGCAACTTTAAATGCACTACGTAGTAATATTACCAAACGGCAAACTACTGTAGGCAACCATAAACTAATTTTACATTAAACAAATTCTAAAATGAGGCAATATCATTGTTTCGACCGGTTTATAGTCCGAATAAAAAGAAATACATTTATTTTATAATATATACAACTTTGAATGCACTACCTAGTAATATTACCAAACGGCAAACTACTATAGGTGACCTTAAACGAATTATACATTAAACAGATTATAAAATGACGCAATATCATAGTTTCGACCTTTTTGTAGTCCGATTCAAATAATATATATTTAACTTATAATATATAGAATTTTAAATGCATTACGTAGTAATATTACCAAACCGCAAACTACTATAGAGAACCTTAAACTAATTATACATTAAACAAATTATAAAATGACGCAATATCATAGTT
>JAODGE020031670.1:0-14535 GCA_027574965.2 Ecitophya simulans | reverse complement strand
TGTTTGAAATGGTAAGTTAGTATGATGTTTTAAACTTTTTTTTCGAATACCAACGTAACATATCGATTTACGGTCGTATCATAACTATCCGTTTCAGAACGTACGCATATTTCAGCTCGTGTAAACCCGGTGCCCTTTAAATCGCTACTCGAGTCACGGATTTGAGCACGAATACGATGACCAAAATGAACATTCAATTCTGGAATGCAAACAGGAGTACCATACGGAATTCCCAAATTTGGGTCCATCGAAATAGTTACGTATTGATTGCGATCATCCAGAAAATCCTAAACATTAATTAGTTACAATTAGTTGTTGAAGTTGTGGTAATTCACATAAACGTACCTGCAAAGTTCGTAATTTCTGTCCTTTCTTATCCTTATAAGCATCTTCATGGGACTCGTCATCAATATCGGGGTAATAAGCAGTCAACGTTACGTTATCATATCGTTTTCCGATGCACTCCAAATTTATTTCTATTAGAATTATAAAGTAATGAATAGTTGTTTAAAAGTATGCATTTATTGATATAACATTAAAACGTACCGTTGTCAAATATTCCATAAGAAAAGTGAAATATTGTTAGAAATAACAAGACATTAATTGTGAGCTTCATGATAGCGTTGTTATAAAATTTTCATATAATTAATTAATAATTGCGCGCTGCAACTTTTATTTTCGCAGTCAAAGCAATTATCTTTGTAAGCATTTTTTGTGCTTTGTTTGATATTTCTGGAAATTTGCTAATTCGACTAAAATATTTGCTTAGGGCAGTATGGAACTAGTAGTCAATTAATCTTAAATCAAATTGCGATAGTTACCACTAAAAGCCAAAAAGCAAATTACCCACAAAGTGACACTCAATGCGAAATTGCTCACATAAATCATAAACTGCTTCCTTTGTTTTCCTGGTATATCCTGGTACACAAAATAGAAAATCCCCCACAGAGAAAATGTATTTCATATAATAATTTACGTTCAGCATACAACACCGCAATTTGTTAACAGAAAAACTTCATTTGCAAAACACAACAAAATATTATTCTTTAAGGCTTGTATGTACAAAAGTCATATACATTTGATTTCTTTTCACTTTCCGTTGGTCTGTATTCTATCATTCTCCACAATTTGTATTTTTGAAAAGCACTGTAACAACTCAGATGCTGCTCTCTGAGACATCACTTCATCCGTCGATTCAATCGTCAATTTCACTTTATATTTCTCACTAAAAATTAATATCATTGAGCAACTGCTTCCAGTTTCCTTCAAGGAGGTAGCATACTTACTTATTGATGTCTGGGTAGGAACCAAATGTGACATTTGGGTATTTAACAACAAGTTTTTGTAAGGCTTGGACAACAAACTGCTCATTAATATTCAAATAGATTTGATGAGTATAAAACTTGGATTTGCTTTGAAACAAGTCATTTGCCAGCAAATCCAAAGACTTCTTAAAAAGTTGAGGTATGCCAGGGAAAATATATACATTCTGTATTGATACATTTGGATAATTTGTCTTTTGGCCTGTTGCTGAATCTCTTCCAAAAGTTAATTTTGAGGTTTCAGGAATCTATAAAATTATGATACTCTTGTAAAATTAATAAAAATGTCATGGTTGTATCTATAATATATATTATATACTTACAAACGCAATTTTCATACCTGGAGAATTTAAATCATTAGTTTTGTAGAACTTTGAACAAATTTTCACAAGAACAGGATCTGGATGTAATTTCACATTAAAAGCCTTCGCAATGGCTAAAAAATGGACTGCCTTAACTATTGAATCTTGACATAACTATTGCGATTTACCATCAAAAGTCACATCATCATGAGTTGGTCCAATTCCACCAGTAGTCAAAACGTAATCATACGATTTAGCAAATAATTTAACTTCATTTGCTATCACATCTATTAAGTCACCTATTATTGATACCTTAAATTAAACAAACAATTATAAGAAATGACAGGAGAATGTCTCACCTGCAACTATTTAATTAAATAACAAACCTTTTGTACTTTAATACCTAATTTATGTAGTGTCTTCATGGCATGAAACGAATTTGTATCTTGGGTGTCTCCCTTCAGTATTTCATCTCCTATTACTAAAATAGAGTTGGTCTAACCTATATTTGTAGTGAAATTGATAAGAATTGAAGTATTTACCAATTATACCAGCAGTCTTCATGTTTGGATTGGAGTGCTCATATTTAATGTCTGTAAAAATGCCGCTCGGTATACTCCTGTTCCATGCGCTAATGCTGTGTTTTCTAAATAATAAAAAACTCGATAATTTTGATGACATTTTGAAAAAAATTACAATTTTGTTGTTGATTTGTCGTACAGTCCATTTACCTAACCTAAATGTACTTTGTTTACATTTTAGATTGAAGGTGGGGCTAAGGTTGTGTACGGCGTGTTCTCCAAACACTGAACATGTTTTTAATAATCTTATAAATAGTATCAATAGTAAAGATGGTCCTCATTTTTCAGGAAAGAAAAATCAGTATAATAAAAACAGTATTCTATTATTGATTCTAATATAAATATATGGCCAATGGCCGAGACCAAGGCCAATGACCTGTTAAGGACGATATGAATGTTTATTAATGAGATCCAGATAAACTACATCTTCAGTTAGCTTTTTGGTTTTCTATTCTCCTGCGGTACAAATCATTGCCTTTACTCTGTTCGGATCCGCTCTGATCTTACGGGTTCAAGAGGTCTCTTCAACCTGACTACCGGCCCATTTGTCGGGTCAGTTTTATACTGTTTAGGAATACAGATACTTTTCGGAAATTAATGTAAAAATTTAATACAATGAATTAATAAACTTGCAATAGAAACACAAAAATCAAGGTTGATAATTTTTGTTTCAGGTTTATTCCATTATGTTTATAATTTAATATTCTATACTCATATATGATAGCTTACAAGATACTTAATTAAACACATGAATCTGAGATAGTGGAATGAGAAAAACGACAACCAACAAGACGCGTACTTTCAGATTGATTTATAATCAAATCGCTTTGGCTAATACTCGTAATTTAATGACAATTTAAAAAATACTACTTGATATTTTTATTTGGTAAGATATACCTGTGGTATGAGTAGGATGTCGCTAGATTCGGCTATTTTCCCGTTATATTTAGTACGTACACATTAATTCATAATGATCTCATGCTATTACTATTTTGTATTTGCCAATGTTGATGATAACGACAATGATTATGGCGCATGAATTTCATATTCAAGTAAACTACGAACGAATATCAATGGGTGAGCGCTCGCTTCGCAATCGATAGCAAGCACACGCTCGCTTATAAATCGTCTTTTACATTTAATCCGAGTTCACGTTCGCATTGCGAGAACGAATGGAAAACAGGATGTGATGATATTGACCCAAAAATATTTGAAAAAAAAGCATTCTTTCGCTGGCAAAACACAAAACATGTCTTTAATGCTTTTTTTTTGTCCAGGCAATTCATTCAAAACTATTAAATATAAATGCGTAAAGTATTTTTATCACAGTTATAAAATAGGTAAAAAATGCAAATGCAATGTATCGTTATAGCCTTCAAGTCCTGTCGGGAGTCAATCAAGTTGTCTTATTATTCAACGGAACTTACGAAGCGCGGACTCACAAAATAACTCTAAATCAGATAATGCAATCGAGACGCTTAAGCGTTTGTCAATTTGCCTGTCACTACGGCCTTAATTGTTATTAACATATTTTGTGACATTTGATCGTACTGTTTGGTTTTGTACACAGTTCTTAATACAATAATAAACAAAGCACCATGATTTTGTGCCGTGGGTTGATATGTGCATTGACAAATCTAATAAAAGGTAAGTGTGACACAAAATGAAAGAGAAATTGAATGCAGAATCCGAAAATAACGATTATATTTTGTTGTTCACTGCAATAGTTCGTTATCGTTAATTCAATAATGTATTTCTAAGTTTATATATATAAAGAGGTAGATGAAAATTATATATCATACAATAATATTCTTTCTTCTTTCTAATCCAAAGTGATAAAATTAGGATTTGATGTAAACCTATTTTTGGGTCAACTAACATTAGAATTTGCCTATTCATTAATGAAAACTTCGAAAGAAGTTATAGTCCCGTTTTCTCGCGAGGCTTTGATCCCCAACATGGTAGGCAGCGTTCGCATGTAAATAACCTTTTGCATACGTTGCAAAAACATATCAAAAAAACGAAATAAATTAAATAACAATTATGTAAATCCATCGTATGTCCGATGAACCATCAAAACATGTATCATTGTCTAATGACGAGTGCGCAATAAATCTGTCCTTCCCAAAGAAAATCATGTCGACATTCGTCGAACTCATATAAATTCCATAACATCGCCGCAAGCCAGAGATAGTCGACTGTGCAACGTTCACCTACTCGATACAAATTTCATCGTGCGGCGTAAATCAATACTTGAAAATCATATTTGATCAGACCAAAATTTCTAGATGTTCAATGTTGAGATAAGTTTGAGCTTAAATTATGTTTGTTTTCTTCCCAATTTGAGCATTAAGTAAGTTCAGTCAAGCGTTTAGCAGCAATAACATATCGTCCGCTCCAAACACAATTTATATGACGTAACGTTGAAGTGCAGCAATCCGCATCTCGTCCGCAAAACCGAATTGCTTAATAATCAACGTTCATCGAATGCTAAAATGGACTCCCTTACCAAATTGTATATATAGAGTGACATAATATTTCCAAAATTTCGTTTCACTTGTAGAAGCAAAAATAATGTGGATGGCTTTCTGTGTTCCACACTTCAGTACTCTCCGGGTTACAGCCTTATGAAAGTGCTTTGGTTGTCACAAGTAAACGTCGTTCGGTCATAACGAATACTTTAGAAAGAATTGATATAAACCATCCACTGCATTTGTGTGTCGTCCGGAACTTGTGCTTTACATTTACGTTTGCATATGATATCGTAATATGTAATTTCTGCTCGAAACATTTACATTCTAGTTCGCAATTCGGAGTGTGGGCGCGTGCGAAAGGGCCGCGCACGCGTTGTCAGCACGTGTCGGCGTATTTACAGGTGCGCTCAAAGACAGATGTACTTCGTCACGTTGCCGTCATGATCGAATGATTGGGAGAGATTCGCGGAAGACAGATACATGACACTCTTCGTAAATGACACTGAATGTAGGGTGTCGTCAGCGCAACGTCGGTGTTCTGGAGTGCATCAGCTCTCCAGCAGCACGGGGTTTATTGGTATCGGTCGCATCCGAGGCGCTAGTTTTTTCTGCAACACGAAACGATTACTATGCAGAGAAGCGAATAGCTTTCCACCGAGCGTACCTTCCGGCGGAATGGGAAACAGCCTTGTTTCTCGTTTGTCGTCGGCGGCGTGAGGAGCAGGTCCGCGGTCTTCGCGCCGTTCGCTCCGTAGAAGGTGTTAAGTTGTCGAAAACATTCGGTTTCGAGCATCTCGGTCTGCCACGGTATCGACACACAGCCCGTATTGAATTTACTATAAAAGGACGAATCCGATTCGTCTATGTTGACTCCTTTGACGGTCGAAAACTGCTCGATGTCGAGCACGTCCTTCGCGTACACCGCGTGCGGCTGCATGGAACGCAAATTGGTTTTATTATATTTTATCGCTCGCCGCAGAGAGCGAAATTCGACGGTTTTGAGATGCACCTACGTCGGGAACGAACGGTGGATCCACCATGCCGGCTTCCAGCCGCCTCCAGTGTATCGATTGGAAGAACGCCTGCTGCTTGACTTGAGTCGCGCCCATTCGGCCAGCCTTGCCGCCGAGGCGCTGTGCCGGCGATTTGGCCAGCAGCTGTTGGCACAACGACTTGGCCTCCTCGCTGAACTTGGAGGAGTACTTCTCCGGTTCGTTTTTCACGCGCCGGTCCACCTCCTCGCGTTTGACTTTCTCTTTGCGCGCCCTGAACGGCGCTTGCCCCTCTATCATTTCGTACAGCAGACAGCCGAAGCTAAACCAATCCGGACTGAATGTGTATTTTTCGTTGTCGATTACTTCCGGCGCTACAATACGACAGGCAAGCCATCAGAACGAGGAAATAACTAATTTATTCTAAGCGGCTCACCCATGTATCCGACGGTGCCAACTCGACCTCGCACCGTCTCACCCTCGGGTATCTCCACGGCCAGGCCCAAATCGGAAATGCGCACATGCCCCGCATCATCGAGCAAAATGTTCTCCGGTTTGCAATCCCGGTAAACAATGCCCTGCGGGAAGACAAACATTAGCGCCATTCTTGCTCCCGATGCGCGCGGGGAACGATCGATAAAGAAGCGCGCCGCACGCGTTCGCTCGCGCGCCATCGCAATACCTGTTGGTGCAGGTGGTCCAGACCGCAGACGACTTCGGCGGCGTAAAACCGCGACCGATTTATGTCCAACCCCGGCTCACCGCCCATGTTGTATATATGGAATTTGAGATCACCGCCGTTCATTATCGTGAGCACCAGACACAGCGCGTCCTTCGTTTCGTACGCGTACGCCAGATTCACGACGAACCGCGAGTTTATTTTCTGCAGGATCTGCTTCTCGATGAGAACCATCGCCTCGCCTTTCCTCTTCTTGATCCGCTTCTTTTCCAGTTTCTTGCAGGCGTACATTTTCCCAGTCGCTCGAACCTGATTTAAATACAATAAAACGATGAAAACGACAATAATATGCATTGCTAACTGCGGCACACATTTGCATCCGTACGGTTACTATCGACGTTTTTACTGTTGCGCATAGTTTTCATTGCTCCACGATTTGATCCACCCTCGCACATCTCGGATGCGCGAGAATCACGCGCCAAATTAATTAATTCCGTATAATAGCGGCGCGCTGGGCGAACGCGAAGCAAAAACCTTTTGTTCGCAAGCACACGCCGCCGGGGCAGATTTCCATTTCCGAGAGAGAGATAGATAGAGAGAGAGAGAGAGAGAGAGAGAAATAAACCAAATTAAATTATCCGTTATGGGACGACGTGTAGGCTCCACCCGATCCCGTCTCAGGTTAATCGCCGGCGGGCGAACGCGGAAAACGCGAAAGACGCAATGTCGGCGTGAGACCGGACGAGATAAAGACATGCTCGGCATATAAACGCACGCGTTTGTGCTTTTAGGGGCAGTTCGAATACGGTTAAACAGTCGAAGGCAGAAAGGACAAGAAATTCACTTAAAGGACGACCCGTAACTCAGATGGTGGCGCGCTGATACCGGCGCATAAGCCGACGCTTTTTGCCGAATTCCAGATTTCCGCCCCTCGTTTTTGACGGAGGCCATTTAATTAATCAAATGTGAAATACGGCGTCGCCCCCGAAAACTCGCGCACAACACGAACGCAACAAACGCGCGGGTGTTACATTGAAAATAAAACCCACAGCGTGTCATTATGTAATGTTGCGCTAACAAAAGCGTTCCGTGCATCGTCTCCATTACGCTTATCCGAACGCACAATGTCGGCGCGGTAATTTTACGTTATTTTCATTCGCAAGGTTGTTGTTGCCTAACGATATTCGTAAATGTCGCCGCGCGCGGAACGAGCGCGTCCTCGTCGGCGGCGAAAATATGACCATAAAAGCCGCCCGTAACACTTAAGCGCTTTCGATTCGGTTAATAGCACGACGTCGCGGCAAGTTTCAATTAAGACGTGCCGAGTTTTCCTCTTTCGCGCGCGCTGCTGCGCGCTCGTCCTTTCCGTGCCTCCCCATTCATTCGATTCGTCATTCGCCTCGGCAAGTCGCGGAAACTGAATACAAACATATTATTTAGGTCAATTAAATTATGTTACCCTCGGCGGCAGGACGTTGCGCGCAATGCAAATTGCGCGAATATTTGCCTAGCGCTTCTGTTTTCAAATTGTACAGATGTATAAATTAATTAGCGCGATGTGGCGCATATTAATCGAACTTAACACATCACTACACAAACGAACGTCGCCATCGCGCCTACATTCCGGCGGAGCGGAAATGTGCGTTCTGTTGATGCCTGCGCCGGTTTGGTCCCGGTGACGCTTCACGTCACGTCGCCCTTTGCATAACCGGATAATTGCACGATATCAGCCATTGGGTGGGCATCGGTTCGCGTAAATTATCGGAAGACGACTCCGTGCGGCGTTTGCACCAGTGCTAGTATTGATTTATCGTGAATCTCGCCATGTCCATCACGTCGGCCTCGTTAAACGACGACGATGCTGGTGATTCTGCAATCGCATTCATATCGCGCCAACGTTCGGCGAGACGTTTCCGTTTACTTGTTGCGTTCGTGTCGCGTCCATTTCCCGGCGTGTTTTCTTAAGTGATGGTTAAATATCGTCCCCTCAATGCAAATATGTAATATATCACTATTTAATTGGCTACCGACGGAGCCGCACGACAAAATCCTATTCGAACAACCCTTCGCGAATAAAGTGTGCCGCCCACGAGTGGCACATAATGAAATTCACACGCTCGAAAAAGTCGTAACTTTCACTGGATGATCTAAATTTCTTGCAAATAATTAATAATCACTTTAGTCTCGCGAGGCGCGCCGCCCTCTCGGAGGACGGCGTGCGCATTGCGAAAACTTCGTTAGGCGCGCCCGCATGTTCTTTAATGGAATAGCTAATTGCGTTAGCGCTAATGATTTGTTGCATAACTTTCGCGCGCGTTTGGACTCGGCGCCGAAATAGTTCGCAAAGTGCACCAAAATTGGGCCCCTCGCGAAAACGCGCAGGAATTCGATTAAATTTTAATATTATCAGTCATCCGGAATGGTTGGATCCAAACGGCATAATTATTTTACAGGTCGCGTTCGACGTCTTCCCTCGGGCGATAAAGTATAACCGCGCAGTGTCGCCAAACCTCGTGTCACATTTTGTCCGATCGGAGTTTGTCAGCGTGCGCGCGTACTAGTTTCGCGTTATCGTGATTTTTATGCGAAATCGATGCGCTCGTTTCCACTCCAGGCTGATTCTGTGCAGTCACAAATGCCCGACTTTCTTTCGGCGCTTTCGTTCCCAGATGCAATTCCGATCGCGAATCCGAAGAGAAGACGTCATTTTCTAACTGCGTCGCGATGCGCCGATCGCAACAATGTGCGTAAACCACCGCGCACCGTTGGCTCTCCTGCGACTCGACCGGAAAATAAAACAGATATAACAATACGTTGCGGAGGGATGTCAAATGTATAATGCGATTATAAAAGATAATAGTTCGCCTCGGATAATTTAAAAAAATATAGAACATATTCGTTCAGATGGCTTTTCAGACGACGAAGCATATTAGAAACGAATAGAAGATCCAGAATTATTCGCGTGTTACGAATACAGACAAGTTCAATGTGGTCGCACGATGCGTGCGTAATATATTAACGGTATATTTAAGACGGTAAGTTATAAGTGAGTGCAAGATTATCGTGTTAATTAATCGAATTAATTTCGAAATGATGCCACGCCAAGAAGAATTATTCGACCAAGGTGGGCGGCAGACGCGCCGCGCATTGTTTATATGCACCCAGGGCGTCATTCGCTGTTGAATCCGCAAACATTGGCGAGCCGGACAAATTTGTCCTTGTCACGCGCTCCTCCATCGGAGGTTACAATCGGAAAGCAGCATAAATCATCGTTTCAGCTCACGTACGAATTTCATTCGAGCCAATAAAACAATGTTCGCGCGCTTCTTCCGAATATATTTCGCGATAGCAGCAAGACAGACGCAAGAAAGACACGCCACAACGTGTTGTTGTTTTTACTGCGGCGTGCTACGGCCGATTCTCATCTCGAAAGTTTCAACGCGTCGACTTTTTACGTCGCGCACGAGCAAAACCGCGACTTTTCGTTTCACCGAAAGTAATTACCTGACAAGCGCACACCTCGCCGAAGCCGCCCTTGCCGAGCACGCGATACATGCGAAACGTCTTGTAGGTGACGGGCTGCGCCTCCAGCCACTTCCACTGCAGATATCGATGGAAGTACATGCTGCGCGCGAAGTCCCGAAAGGGCTCGTGCGCCAGGCACGCCTTCACCGCCTGCACGCACGGCGCGAAGAGGTCCTTGTGGCCGTTGGTCAGCTTGTCGCTGGCGGACAGCTGCAGCCCCAGCTCGGGGAACGAGAGGCACTCTTCGCCGTTCGGCCCGCTCATGAACTCCGTCTTAATCGCGTCCGCCAGCTCCACGCGCGCCTCGCCCGTCTCGACCTCATAGCGTTCGGTCGCTTCGAGGAACTTTAAACAGCGGTTATATTCCGAGCACTTCGATTCGCACCATTGTTTAAATAACAATTTACCTATAGGTTGCTGATCCACAACATAGTCGTATCTTATATCTGAAAAATGCGGAGCATTCGATTAGTAAAACGTGTCAGCGGCGAAATAAACAACGAAGAGAGTCCAGACGTGTTTTTCCACGCAGACGTTCTGAGCAAATAAGTTCGGAAATGAAACGGTTTTCGGTACGCAAATCTATCTATCTATCTATCTATCGATTGTTTATTTCAGTTTCGTCTGCGCTCGTTCGCTAAACATTGCTTTTTATTCGTGCTCTCGAGAACGTCAAGAGCGCAAAGAGCGCGAAGCATGCGCGTTTGCCGAATTTATTTACTTTGCTAGTTTGTTTTAAGCCTGCATGTGCGCACGCCATTTTGAGGCAAACACAATATATATATACATTTTTTCTTCCGAATCAGAAATCCGAATGGAACTACCGAAACGCGCCGGAATAATGAATGAAGCGCTAATAACAAGTTAATAATAATCGTGCGCGTAGCGTCGACGACACTGATAAATCCGGTAGTTGCGCGTCCCAGCATTGTATCTAATCAGTTCGTAACGGGGCAATTGAGCGCAATGCGCTCGGGGTCCCGTTGCAATCTTATCGCGAAAAAAAAACGCAAAATTGTATTGATTACATTCCCGAATGCGGCGATAAGGTGCCGGAGCAACAATACACAAGTCGGATGCGTGCGCGCATACGTACGAATAATACTTGCCTAATGTGTTCTTTAATTCAATGCATTGCGATATGTGAGGAAATTGCAGGATCTTCCTCCATTTTTTGCTCTTCCCCTTATTACTATCGGATCCACCTGAAAGCAAACGTAAATATCGTTACACATCTGATGTAAGCGATAGCCTGGATAGCATCGTAGCGAGAATGTGAACGTAATTTGTAAATAATTACACAAATTGTTATCGTAAAACGTTCATAATTAAATAAACACATTACGAATACTACGGCAAACGCGCGCGGGCGTAGGCAATGCGCGTCTCTGGCTCGTTCAAATTTACCCACGTTACATTATGCGTTTCGTGGCGAGATAAAATTTGCATTTTTACGGCGTCGCGCTCATTTGGGAGCCGAGAAATGAATGAAAAACGTCGAGCGCGTCCAAGTTTCGCAAATTCGAAATAGTGTGGCGTGCACTTTGGGTTGTCTACAGTCAGCTTCCGCAAACAACCACGAAGGAAAACCGACGTAAAGTTTAAAGCCGAAAAAGGTAATTTTTTCCTCGAGCAAGCAATTGCATGTGGAATCAGGAATCAGGTACGAATACGTGTTACACATCAGCAGCTGGTGGTTTTATCGTTTAATTGCATTTGCTTGTCGTCTAGCCAGGCGGAAAAAGTTAGGTTATAATGTGAGATTATAGATAAAATACGTTCGATTTGCTGAATTGCTGGAGGTTTTGACAGAGAATATGGGTGAAATTGCAAGTTACTCACCCTCTCTTGCCTTTAGATAAACTGTATTTGCAACAATGTTTTCCAATTCCATGAGTTCCAGCTTGACTGATTGATAAACCCGCTGGCTCGGGCCGTAAACGACCCGTTTCCATGAAATATTGCTGGATAATTAGCCGATCCGCGCAGCAGGGTTGGTGAGGTGGCTCGCCGACGATGCGTTTCGCCCTGAAGAGGTCGCACACTGGAGGATACGGCGGGTCTCCTGCGGCTTCCTGCTCGGCGGCCAGCACTACGCGTTGTTGGCAGTGAACGGTTAGCGGCGAATGGTCGGATAGCGTAGTAGTAATCCACTGGATGTGGGCGCACGATTGCGGGTGGCTCGAAGAGGGCCACGCGCACGCACAAGATCTGCTTTATTTCGACGCACTCACATTCGGGCCCGCACGCGACAGGGCCGGAGAAGACGCGGCGCACTAGCGAAGACGGCGCGCGATAAAAATCCTACGTCGGAAACGGCCCGGCCAAGCACCACGCGCGTCGAGCGACGAGCGGAGAGCACGAGCGCCGAAGCAAAAGCTGGTTCCTGTTAGACGGTCGTGGCGTTAGAACGCAACAACGCCGAGCTCATAGGTCGGACGAGCGGCCGATCACGGCGCTCGTCGTTCGCGACGGCCGCGCGACGCTGGTGCGGGCGAGAGGATCCGCGCCACGTCCGCGAACACCTGGGGTGCGTCGCGCCACTCGCTGCTGCCCTGCGCCGTCGGGGGGATTCTCTGCGGGCCGGACGTGCGTTCGTCTGCGTGCGCTGGCGGCGCGGAGAAGCTTCGTGCGAGCCGTGCGCTGTTACACTGCGCGATCGCCGGTCGCCGCTCGCCGACTCGCCGACTCAGGCGTCTTCGACGCCGGCCGCGCCGCGCTGATGCTCGCGCGCGCGCCGCTTTCCGGCCGCGCTACCCACTCGAACACTCGGTAGAATGTGTCGCGCGCGCGTCGATGCGACGGAGAAAGGAGAAAGCGCGCGGCGCGGCGCGATGGCGAAAGCGAGAGCGGCGATCGCGCGCCGCGCTCTACGCAAATTCGATCTATCTACAGCTCGGAGGGCACGCCGGGAACGGCGATAGTGCCGTGCGACGCAACAGGAACGCATTATCAATGAATCGCCACTGTTTGAATGCATCGCGATGCGCCAAATCGAACGTCGCTTATGGCCCGGTGCGTTATTGGCTGCATATCTGCGCCGCCCCGTTTTCCGGTCTGTCGCATCGCCGACTTTGCATTATTCAAACATATTCATCGTTATTCAACGTTGAGATTCAACGCGCGTCTTCATCGCCGCCGCGATTGTGTTCGCCCATTGTTGATTACGAGCGAGTGCTCGACGTACACGTCCCATTCGAGCGTCGCTCGCTTGCATCGCGCGCGGTGCGAAACGTGCGGCGCAGCGTTTCTTGGTTTTCTTTTGGCAATCTTCGCGTTCGTCGGGCGCAGCAACTGTCGAGTGCGAAACGTACGGAATCTCGCCGTATTGCGTCACGCCGACGCTACACACGCGCGTGCACAATGAAAGCAAACGTTCCGCATGTAGGCGGGCGTGCGTCGTATGCGCGATGGTGAGGCGTTTAAGAAAATTGCATTTCCAATTGCAATCGGAATTGATACGTAAATTTTACGACCCGAGCAGTCGACAAGTCGCTTCGCTTCCATCGGCGCTCGCCGATTTTTGTTCGTGCGCTATCTTTCGAGACACATCTCACACTCTCGCACAGCCTACAATGTCAAATGCGCGACTCAATGTTAGGATATAGGTTATGATGCCGACAGCGACGGTGGTTGCAGTTTGCCTAATCTACTCTTTAATTACGCACAATCAGCGGACCACAACTCTTTTGTTTTTTTTTTTACAAGTTTTTAATGGCTGCGACAAACAGGCGTCTAGCAAGAATAATTAAAAAAGTTTTCTTGTCATCTTATACGGCGCTACACTGGACGCAACCGTCTAACAACTTTTTGCAATTGAGCGTTGAAGTTTTCCAATTAATTGTTAATTTATATAAAGTTGTCGTTTAACTTTTCCGATCAACATTTGTTAGGTACCAAGGGACCTACTTTGCTTCTTATTAATGATTATGATTATGATTATCGATTTTCTATTTTCATTTTTCAATTCGGAATTTCGAATTTAGATGTTTGATTTTTGATAATCGATTATCGGTCATCGATAATCAGTTTTTCACTCTTGATTGTCGATTTTTGATTTTCAATTCTTGTACGATTTACGAAACAATTGATAATGAGTTGCAAATGTGGCATTTAACCGTGATGTTGCAACCGCAGAATACAATCTAAGAAATATATGATTTGTTGAGTGATTGGCAGTTATTGTATCTCGACCATGCCTCAATTGTCACCGGTCTCCCTTACTCGTAGACACGTAGAAGGGGCGCGATTAAAAGACGAATTCAATTCGGTTAACATCTTCCGTTCAAGATTAAGGACCACATCATTGGCGGATATGCAATAATTCATTGTTCGACTTGCACGAGCGCTTCGAACGACTTTTGCCTCGACTCCCGATGGCGAACCGCCCGATGAACATGAATAATAAGCCGAGCGTTAATGAAATCGGCGCGGCGATGCCCCGAGGAAGCTGGCGAAAGGCGCAAGATGAGGAACGACGCTTTTATTCAATTACAAGTTACAAATTACCGCAGGATGCCAACGGGAGTGAAGAGCGACGAAAGGACGATCGAACAAAGGCGGCGCACGGCCGGCCCTCCTGCGGTACGCACGGCGAAGACAGTTTTCACATCATTTGCATTTTCAATGCCCGTCGACGAAAAATCTTTCAAAACGCCGC
>JAODGE020031664.1:0-22809 GCA_027574965.2 Ecitophya simulans | reverse complement strand
TCGAATTGTAAATCTAATTGATTTTAATACTCCATTAATTCGACGTGAATTATAATTTACTTTGGTTCCAAGGCCGGCCAATTTTCAACGTTTCCAAAAGTTGCCTTGGAAAATTAGACGACACCAGCTGAGACTTTCTAATTGTCAGTTCTTTTCTAGTTTATTGTTAGTGCGATGCGTAAAAACGGATACAGTTTGACGGATAGCACCGAAGTCGGAATTGGTAGCGTTTGAATAATTGATGTCACCAGATATGTTATTAGAGAATTGAAACAGACTTTAAAAGTGATTTTGGTAAATTGCGTCTATTCTGCTCTACAAACTTGCGCCTTTTGTCAAAAATTGAATGCAATGTTAATATTGTTGAATAATATTTTAAAAAATCTTAACGCTGGGGAAAATCGGTTCGTGCTATTCGAATCTACATTCAATTCTGCGTCAATTAAGCTTGTTCACTTTGATTTTTAAAATTTGTAATTTTTTGCAAAAATACAAAGAGTACCCCTGTGCACATTGCCAACAATTGAATGCAATATTAATATTGTTGATTCCTGGTAAAATATTAACAATAGACAAATTATATTTGTGTCCTTCAAATCTACATCGATTAAACTAGTTTAATTTTCTTTTAATTTTTGCAATAATTTGAAAAAGAGAGAAGAGGTACCTCTTCTCACATTTGCCAAAAATCGAATGCAATGTTAAATTAGCGGAACATTATCTCAACTAATATTACCTCTAGATAAAATTGCTCAGTACCATTCAAATCTACGCTCAATTCTGCGTCGATTAAGCTAGTTTAATTTGATTTCTAATTTTTGCAATTTTTCCACCCTTAACAATCCAGTTTCATCCTTAATTTCCTAATCCCATGTTTGAATGACTGTGATTTCGATAAAACATCAACTTGTTCCACTGGATTTTCTGATCTTATTCAGTGTAGAATAACGACAAATGTGAATAAAATGATCATTATTTATCATTCCACCCTTATCAATCCAGTTTCAACCCTAATTTCCTAGTCTCAACTTTGAATTACAGTGATTTCGAAAAAACAACAACTTGTTCCATTGGACTTCCTTATCTTTCATTGTAGAATAATGACAGATAGTAATAAAATAGTCAATGCTTAGCATTCCAACCTATACAATCCATCCCTAATTCAATAATTTCCTAATATTTTGAAAGGCAGTGCTTTCGACATAAAAACAAGTTGCTCCATTGGACTTTCTGATCTTTATTCAGTGTACGACAAATGTGAATAAAATGATCATTATTTATCATTCCACCCAATATATTCTAGTTTCATCCTTAATTTCCTAATCTCTAATTTAAATGACAGTGTTGTTAATTATACAACAATTTGGCTTGCAATTTGCAAAAATGCAAAAAGGTACTTCTTTGCACCTTTGTTCCTACGAATGTGTTA
This sequence comes from Ecitophya simulans, assembly GCA_027574965.2. NCBI lineage: Eukaryota > Metazoa > Arthropoda > Insecta > Coleoptera > Staphylinidae > Ecitophya > Ecitophya simulans. Next base: position 21,380 of record JAODGE020031664.1, on the reverse strand, counting down.
GATAATTGGAAATAAAATAAAGTAAAATAAGAGAAACCAAATAAAACTCAATAAAATAAAACAAAACAAAATAAAAGAATACCATAAATAAAGAGAAAATAAATATTAGTTTTTGTAACTAGTTTTTGCACACTCGAACACAATGTTACAAAGCAACCGTTTTGAAAGGTTCAATTTTTGTTCTAGCACACACAATACAATTTTCACTGTAAAACAACTATATTTGGTTATAATCATTTCTACAAATATATGCAGTAGGTGTAATCTCTTCATAAATACAACAGAAAACCGATATTGAGAGGAAAAAACAACTGCGTAATTTTTTACCGTTTTAGTAAAGCATCAAACGCACTACTTCGCTTTCGCTTTGTCTTATTTTCATCTAAAACCACAAATTGTTTAGGCCTTTACAACCTGACGAGCTCACCATATTTCAGCTAGTGTCACGACATTGCAATAAATAAATTATGAACATTAATCGAAAACATAGGTCGTTACATAACAAACTATTAATGCGCCAGTAAAAAATTACGCACTTTTGTTATTAGTAACAATACAATTACAATGAACCGTTGTTTGTAAGTGTAATTAACATTGTTGATTTGAATTCTTAACATTCTTCAACTCGTCGAACTCTAACTTGTAAGTCAACTCGTATATCAAATACTTGTAATTGAATACAATCAATATGTAGTGTAATTGTATAAATGTTTCTTTGATTGGAAGAAAGGTATATATTCATCGTAGCACGCCACCGGCGCGGTTAACATACACAATTAATCATAATGTAAAATAATCCCATTCCCCTATCGCCCTTCACGTTAATCATACACAATACGTAATTATCAACTTATGACTAATAGTTCGACATTCGCGTTAACATTTCCTGCGTTTCTGATACAAAATATTCGTCTGCGATTATAGCATGCATATGACTGGTAAAGGTATCTTTCCATAATTTTGGTAATTGCCATTAATGAGTAGAATTAATCACTAATACGATTATGCTTACAACGTAATGGATTTCTGTCGTTAACATTAAACTCAACGCCCCCGACTATTCCAACGTGTGAAAATAACTTATGCTAAATCAAACTAGACAAGTTTTAAATTAAATTCGATAATGTTCGCCGCGAAGATTTAGATTGAAACTAGTCAAGAGCATCGAATTACGCGTGAATATGTTGTTTACAATTGGACATCAATAACTCGCTGGCCGCCCGATTAATTTCGTCAATACTTTCATTACGATTGACCTTTCACTTTCACTGCTTGGGTTTTTCGCCCGCTGCCTAAGTTAGGAATCACCCAATCAAACAATTATTATACTTTACATGAATTTATGGTCTAGTTTTAACTGAGATCTGTTTGGATGATGTATCCTTGTTTCTGCAGAACGTATAATCTCTTCTCGACGGCTTCTTTGTCTGGAAACCGATTGCAACTATTAATCGAAATGCGCAAGTTGCTGCCGATTGTACTTACATTTTATGAGAAGTGCCTTATCCTGTTGATTGTGTACTTGCTGTGAGAGACTATGCAATAAAATCTGTGCCGTCTGATAGCGCTGGAAGCATTCCTCTGGATTCCCAAACAGTTCATCGAGTGCCGCCGTTTGACACTAAAAACATTTCGTTAACAACCACTGCCTGAATACGACCTAATTTCCTTACCATCTGAATTGCGTGATTGTACAGGATGTTATCAGCTGTCACGTTTGCCGATCCCACCTTTCCTAGCAGACCGGTGCTGTTCAGTTGTTTACATTCGGCCACGGTTGATTTAAACTTACTGTTCAAAGTAGCGATAACTGTAATCGTAAGGTGGATCATAGATACTCTTAGATGAGGCTTAAACAACACCGATATACAGCAACATACCTCCCCTTACTGTGGTGCTTGGTCGCAACTGACCACTTTTCAGCTGTTGGGTCGCCAAGGACAATCCGGAACTCAGCAGCTGAAGGGCGCGAAGTAAAAGTATCAGCTGCTCCGCACGTCGGCCCATTTCTGTTTGCGGCTGTACGGGCGAAGAAGCGTCCATCAATGCGCTAAGAGGAGTTGATCTGTTCGCGGCCAGCTCCAGGACGCAGTTGCTGAGCGCCAGCACGAAATTGATCTTCGCCAGCGTCTCGTTGTGTTCTTTCTCGAGTAGCGTTTCCTCGTTCAAGTCGGGAGCAATGAATGTCAACTGATTGTTGTCGGTAAACATATTCGGAAAGTTATTCACGTCGGCAAGTTCTGGCAGGGCGACGGCGCGGGTGCTGAACGGTATCGACGTCTTCGGCAAGGTCTTGGACACCGGAGAAACCTGCCACATCTGCGGCGGCACCGGTTGCGTATCAGAAAGCGAGCTGCTGGAAGAAGTGCGGCGCCTGCCGCCACCGGGAGGTGTGCCGATCACGAACTGCACGCTCGGCGGCGACAGGGAGCTGATGTCAATGTCACGCTGGGCGCGAGCTTCCGACCGCTTCATGTTTATCGGAGCCGACCGCGGAATGCTCGCGGGTCGCGCAGGAGATGCAGGCGGAGGTAGCTCGTCGGACTTTTCCATCGAACGGTCGGTTTGGCTGTTGATGCGTTCGTAGACATGTCGTTGGGTGGGGACAGGAATGGGCTCTGAAATAGGAAGGTGAGATGGACGAGGTGGGCTCGCAGCCGCCGCAGCGGCACAACCTGCCGCGGCGGGCGCTGCAGGTTGTGGGGCGGCTCGCGCTGCTTGCGCTGCTTGCGCTAGACGATAACGCTCGTTATTGGTTTCGTTGTCGGAGGTCGGCAGGTTCGACGGCACGAGCACAAAGTCATCCTCGGGACTCGAGCTAAGATGCGCGCGCGGCGCCGCCTTGGGCGACTCCGGGGTGGCCGGTTTGGGGGGCGTGCCCACTTTCAGCGGAGTAATGCGAGACGGGAGTTTGTACACGTTCGACGGCGACTCGTACACCATCGGCAGCGGGTCTGCAGCCGTGGGCAACTGACCTATCTCGCGCCGCTGGAGAAACTTGTGGTTGAAGAACGTCTCGAAGTTGATGCGATCGACGGAGTTGCGCTTCAGCAGGCCGATGAGCAGCTCGCTTAAGTCGGGACTCGTGCCGGGCGGGATCTTCGGCGCGAGGTTGGCGTTCTTTTCGTAGAACTGCTTCAAAGCCTGCGGCGTGTTGGCTTGGAAGGGCGCCTTTCCGGTGAGACATTGGAACACAATCGTTCCGACGCTCCACAGGTCCGCCTTGGCGTCGTACTGCATGGACATGATCACCTCCGGCGCCATGTACATCGGGCTGCCGCACAGCGTGGCGGCCATTACGCCTTCTTGCAGGAAGCGCGCGAAGCCGAAGTCGGCGATCTTCAGCCGGATCTCGGAGGGCTGCGGATGCACCTTGGTCGGCGCATGCGAGAGCAGTATGTTCTGTGGTTTTAGGTCACGATGGACGATGCCTTTCGTGTATAAAGCTTTCATTGCATCTGCTAATTGCACTATAAAATAGCGAATCGTATCTTCGCTCAATGTGCCCTTGGCTGAAAAGAGTGCGAATTTCGTCAATAACTCGATAAATGCATCCTCTCAAAGCTGACAACTACGCGAATGTTAAACTATAGACAAACTGGAACGTGATTCCTGCATACCTGCTAAATAATCTGCCAGATCTCCTCCATTGCAATACTGTAAAAATATCATAAACCATGAGTTCAAAATCATTCAAAAAGTACGATAATTATTAGTGAATGCATCAATCTATATCTCGAAATAACGCAATCACCCTTACAGCTAATGAATGTGTAACAATTTCTGGAAACGAATGTGTGCAAAACGTAATTTAGTGAAATGTTGTGCGCGGGATGCAATGAGTCATGAGCCAATGGGCACAATCAACCGATTTCTGGAAATAATTTTATGATATTACGTGTTTCGATAAATATTGGGAATATTTTCCAATCTTGCCGCCAATTTCATCGCGGGAAAGCCAGTTAGAGAAAATCTATCACAAACCGCACTCCCACAATCTCACATTGTGTAAACAGATAATGTTATCGTAGTGTAACACGAGAGAAGGTAAATAGAGCTCGTGCGAGCGATACTAAATATGCTGGCAAGCTACGCATTTAGTAATCACCGGTCGTCGAGGATGATCTAATTGCAAGACACCGAGCGTCACTGCAAACTTCCTTTGCTCGGGCGCGACTCGCGAATACAACGCATAACAAAGTCTTTACGAATTGCGTGCGAATACGTTAAACGTGCGCTAGATTAACGTCGGATAAAATGTCGTTGTGGAAGCTGCTGATGGTCGCATGCGCGCTGCACTCTGCGTAAGTAATCGTTTGACAAACGACGGCGAGGAATTCGCCACCGGCGCGCTTTGACGTCCAACCGAATTGGCATTTTTGCAGCGTGTGCCAGGAACTGCGGCACATATCCGATGAAGAATTGAACGGCGACGAGAAGCTCCTCAACATGTCGGCGCGCGGTTTGGTAGAAACCTTGAAGTTGGACTCGTTCAGCGCATGGGAGAGCGTCGATTATTCGTATAACGCGATCGCGAATCTTGATTGGAGTCGATTCACAAGTGCGCCGAATTTAAAAACGATCGACCTGTCTGGAAACCCGGACCTCGCCCTTCCAGAGCACGGCCCCGAGATCGAACTGCCGATCAGCGTGCTGAACATGACTGATTGCAACGTGCGAATCATTTCGAGGAATTCGCTCAACGGTTTGAGCAGCTTGGACGTTTTGGACCTACGTGGAAATCCCGTTTCAGTAAGATAGATGTTTAACTAAACCCACTAACCACTGAATGTTAATTCAAGTCCGATCAGATCAGATTCAAATTAATTACTGTAATTCATAATTATGTCTTCCAGTTTGAAGAATCGACTGCGTTTGAAGACCTCGCCGCTCCCCCCGCGCTGTTGATAGTCTCACACATCAACAAGAACGAACTGAAGCACGTCTGCAAGAACGTCGACATGAAGATACAAATAGTCGACGACGACATGGCGAGCGACTGTAAGAATGTCCGCCTCAACTCTCCCAGTCGGCCCAGAGCCTCGCCTGACAGAGAAAAGATTTACAGAGAAGTCGAGGGCGACGATCTGCTTATGAGCGCGGGCACGCATCTGGAGATGCAGGCAGATGAGGCCGTTGATGGCAGTGGGGACGATGAAGGCGCACAATCACTTCCCGAACATAACGCCGACCCCGATGCAAGAACGCAAGCACCCGAGGACGGCGAAGAAACACTTTCCGAGGAAGCGAGCGAGCACGATCAACAAACATCAGCTCCCAAAAACGGAGGCACGCAACCACCATCGGAAGGCGGTGCCGCGAATGATGAACACACACAACCGCCCGAAGTTGTTCCTGCGCCGCCTAAAATTAAGCCAAATCTTCAGCGGAAATACGTTCCGAATGTAATCGACGAAACGCAGTCGGCCCCTGGGAGCGACATCGGAGACGATGGAGACGCACAACGAGCTGTGGATGCTCCTGAACCTCCCAAAACAAAGCCAAATCTTCAAAGAAAAGTCGCCCCGAATGCAATCGAAGGAAGTGATGACGATACGCAGGCAATAATCGAAGCCGCTCCTCCAGTTGGTAAGGCAAATTTGTTTTTTCGGCGCTTAAATCAGTACTGTTGCAATCATCAAAGTCAATCGGTTCAAGTGAAATCATGCATGAACAAGTATACGAATTTGACTTGACTATATTTAAAGATCGACATGCATTAATCTGAAGTAGGAACACTTAGGATCGCTCGACTAACGACTTAACGTGAACATTTAGGCGAAGCAACTAAGCCGGCGTCCTCGAGCAGATCGGTCATCCTCATCCTCATAGTGGCGGCGTGCATCATCGGCACCGCGTTCGGCTTGATGAAGTACTACAAGGATCGCCGAAACAACCGCTCGGCGAGCAGCTCCGAGGAGCGAAGCGAGAACTTGAAAGAAATGCGGGAATGCGAACCGCTGATGTACGAAGTCTTGCCGGAAGATGTGAAGCCGAACAACGCGAACGACTGTCCCGACGTGGTCGTCGACGGCGCGGAAGCGTCCACGAAAGACATTATTATGGGATTGTTGAACTTGCCGGATATCGACGATCCGAATCGTTTGTCGACGATCATCGCATCCAACGCTAATCTATCGCCGTCGCCCAAATAAGCAGTAACTACTCAACGTCCTGTACTTCATATATCTGTCAATCTACTTAAAATGAGACCCACTCGTTGTCACTGCTAGGGTTATTGGAGCATTTCGTCAGTCGTAGCTTTTACATTGATGTGCGTCACTTAATCGTTTCTATGATATTTATGAATTTTAATAATTAAAGACCTTTGATATCGTAAATCGCGTCGTCTGCGTAAAACGAAACTTTCGATGACGTCAATGGCGGTTTTTAATTGGCCAAGCATGTTCGGCATGTTTAGAGTAATTGCAATCATAACGATAAGTGTCACTGGTGAATTTTAAAATGATTCATGCTCTACTTAATATGATTATTTGATTGGCGATGAATGCACACGCAAAAGTCGTGAATAAATAGAACCCATCGCATAGATAAGCTTCCCACTAACCTCCATGACTAGAAATACATTGTTTGTTGATTCTTTGCAGTCCAAGAGAGCCACAACATTATCGTGATGCAGCTCAGTCAGTTCCTGGAAGTAAATACGTATGGTTACAGTGCTCAGTACATGCATATATATGTCGTAAAAACGTGCATCTACCTTTAAAATCTTAATCTCCTTGCCAAGGAGGTTTTGTGATTTGGCCAGACTCTTTTTCGTTATGCTCTTGATCGCTACGGTCAGGCCAGGTTCCTAAAACACAATGAGTTGTGTAATAATGCGTAGAAGTCGCACGTGTCGCACGATGCTCACCCTCTTGTGCCTGCCCTTGAAGACGACCGCGAAGGCACCATGACCAATGAGGTCCTTACTGTTGTACTCGTAGTCTCCTATGCTTTCCATGGCGCTGCGCGGAGAGTCTGCGGACGCTAAGCTTGGTCGCTGCGCACGAGATGCAGCAGGAGGTGTCGTGACTGTTTATCCGTTCATCGCGACGCGCGCGCGACTATCGCGACCGGACGTGGTGCGCGCTCATCGACTCGGCATCACGGGCGGCCACCGCCTCCTGTGCGCGTTCGCGAAGACAACAAAGCGCGATCGAGTTCGAGACGCAATACGCGCTCGGCGCCGTTTCTCAATCGTCTTGTTGGTCTCGTGCTGCCGTCGCTGCCATCGACGGCGCCTCCTTGACGTGCGTCTATTGTCAAAAAACGAGCGGTCGCGCGAACTGCACAGTTATTCTGGCACTGGCGCGTACGCGCGTCGGAAATATTGATTCGCAGGCCTGCGAGGCACCGTCCAGCACGTTCAGCTGTTCACTTGTTTATTTTGTGCGCACCATGATGCGAGGGGGCGCTGCGAAGGCCCCGAAACGTTGTGCGGTTGATGGAGACACTAACTTCCTGCGCAGATCCTCCGCCGGTTGACGCGACGCTCGCTAGATGGCGCCAGTTATTCTGCAAAGCGAAGAAATGCGAGCCTACCAAATTCGAATAATACGATCGACAAACATGACCCATTTATTCAAACTTATTCAAAATTAATCGTCAACCATTAATCACGAACATGAGCGTTACATACTGGACGCGCAGAAGATATTTATTTAATAAGCTGAACAAGTCTAAACAAAAACGGCACAAACGGCGCATATTCACTAAAGGATAACATTGCTAAGGGGGAAAGAGATCATTATTCCCGATGATGGGGAGCATTTGTTTTCATTTATGAAGGACGAGAGGCGGTCGCTTGGCAACTGCATCGATTTAAAATCCGCGTACTTTTCCTGCCGCGCTCTGCGTCACTTCTGCGACACAAAACGGATATAACTACATTAAACGTAACTGCAGCACTTACAACATCGAATCAATGGATTATCCAGGAACGTCTTCGCAAGGATTACGCTTAGCGTTTCAACGACAAAACGCTAAAACGGTACAGAAGAATCAACGACACACGATGTAATTTTTAGTTATTTTATTACACCAACAATCAATTGATAATATATAAGTTATTTTTGTAATGTGTTTGTTTTTGTGTTTTCGTATTTTGTATTTTTTTTGCGCTTTTTTGCTTGCAATTTTCTCACCACGCTTCGTCTCTCACCTTGATATTCGGTTGTTCAAATAACAAAAGTGATCTCGATATCCATCTTTAATACAATTAACAAACAATTGATGACCAAAGAAAAACGTGTTTGTAGATGCCTAATTACTCCTGTTACCGAACGTTGTCTACCCGTTCGTGTGCTCCACATTTTAGCAATCGTTCGCCAAATACTCGCTTCGTTTTTGAAAGAAGAAAGCGAAAAAAATATGTATATACATGCATATATATACCACCGAAATAAAATGAAACGAAAAAGAAACATATCTAGGTCATTATTCGTTAATTAATATTAATCAATACATCAATCAATCAGTAAAAAGTATCTATGTACAATGTTCAGTAATAATAATAATAAAATTAACCAATTACAATAGATGTTAAAAGTTTATAAAAATACGTTTGCGAAAAACTGTAAAACATCGTAAAAATGTAAAACTCAACAGTCGAGCGTCTCAATAATAATCCTGAATCCTGAATACAATGATAACCTTAGCAACTAACCTAGCAGATAAGTAAAAATGTAATCGTACATCGTAAACGTTAATGCGTACGTAAACCTAGTCGAGGCGAAAGAAAAAAAATGAAAACTAGCAATAATAAGAACATACATAACGTAAGTGAAACGCATTAACATATAGTCGTTAGTAGCAATAGTCGATCTATCTAAACCATCTTAAAACTTAAAACGTATAATCGAAAACGATTCGCACCGCGTTGCGTTTGGCGGCGTGCGAACACGAACGCGCATCCGTCGGGACCCGGCGGCCCGACGTCGTCGATCTTCCGGAACAAGCGTCGCCTCGACTCGCCGCCCCTCGGCCGGCTATTAGTCTATGTACATGCGCGCGGTCGCGCTCAGTGTGACTCGGTGCGTGCGGTGATATGTAAGGTCGTGACACCTCGACAGACGTGCGTGAATGGCAGTTTCGTATTTCCTCACCTTGCGGCAACTGTAGCGTAAAGTCTAACAATATTTCCCTGATTTGTTCGCGCGTCGGCGCGGGCGAGTCGAGTCGACGCGACGTCCGGCGCCGCGAACCTGCTCGCGGTCCATCTCGCGATCGTTCGTCCTCCGCTCGGTCGCGCTTACTTACTACTATATTACGCTACAATATAAGTACATCTGAAGATTGGCTGAGTATTGAGGTATATGATTTTGTTTTACGTTCGTCCGTTTTGTTTGTTTGTTTGTTTGTTTCGATCTCTCTTATTTACTTAGTTGATTTTCATTTTCCTTATGTAGTTATAGTAGTTTGTAAAAATTGGTTATTTCGTGTTGTACTGTATCAAGGCATCTTGTTGCATATTCATATGTGTACGTAAGAAGGGAGCGCGGGAGTGGGGGGGCTGGGGTGAGGGGGCGTTTCGTCTTGTTTGATTGTTTGCCGGTTGTGTTGTTCGCGCGTTTGTTCATCGTCACGGGGAGCAATCAGAATAGTTAAACTAGCCGCCGCGCCGGGCGTCGGCGTCTAAAATACACAGTAAAGAGACAATACGGACACTATTCTACTTTTACTTCCGGCAGCTCCGAATCCAAATGTCACGCGTGTCGCAAGCCGATAAACAGTCGCGCTTCCTTCGATTCGTCAGTAATAAAATCTACGGTTTCGCGCCACTTTGTTCCTTGACTATGTTAATTCATCTTTAAAATTTAATTTCTCTTTTACATCATATAGTCAATGTACAATAATAATTCAATTAATTAATAATGTATAGACCCATGGGTTTTTATTTTATTATAGAAAGATAAATTTTCGAATATATTTTCATTTGTTGGCCTCGCGTCCGCGTCCAAAGCCGAGCGCCGCCCCCACCCCCACCTGCCCAACGGAGCGGCGCCGGCGGCGGCGGGCGGCGTAGCGTCCGTTTTTGGTTGCCTAATGATTTTTATAAAATATCTAAGCCGCTACCGTTAGGTACAAATTTTAATACTGAAGAGTTCTCGTTCATCTCGTATAGTTATTAATTAATCAATTTACGTTAATTAAGTAATTATCTTAAAAGTGGTTCCCAAATGCGCGCCTCGATGTCGTTCTGGTTCACTGTGTGTGTGTGTTTTTTTTAATTTTATTTTTATTTTATTCTTTTCTCATTTCGCTTCACGCTCCTCGTCCTGTCCGTCCTGCCCTGCGCTAACCGCTCGGCTCAATTCGGCTTGGCCGCGATATTCAAATGGAGAAATCAACAGAGTCTCTTACTTCCTAGCGCGCTCTTCGGGACTTCCCGCCCGCAACGCGAACGAAACGAAAACCTCAACGACAAACACAACGACGACGCGCGGAAGTCCCTTCGAGCTGTCTTACGAATCCTAACCACAAACGTCCAACGCGAAACTTTCCCTCGCCGAGACCGAAGTTGCGTGGCGCGTCGTCCCAAATGAAAATCCATTACAAATTCGTCTATACGCTTGCCCGCAGAATTTTGAGATGCGGCCCACGTCAGCTCCGTCTCTTTGGCATACGTTTCTGTTCGACCGTATTATCACACGAAACAAAAAATAAAATTTATATGAAAAAAAAACTCAGGTTCCAATCTGGAACGCCTCCAATCAATGTACTTAACGCTAACGCTAACCTAATCAGACGAATGTCACCGAAATTTCGCACCGCTTCTCCGCGTTTGTCCGTTGACGTCACAGCACTGAAGTCCAGTCAAAATATACGAATTTCGCCAGTATTAATGTTCGATGATTGCGAAACGTCGCAAGCTTTCGGCGCGCGTCCCAGTCTTTTCGTAAATTTCGTTTTGCAAAAATATATGGATTTAGGCCTTCGTCACAAACACTCACCGCCTCGTCGCGTCGTTCGATTTTGTTTCGAGAAAAACAACGCCGCGCCGAAAGCTCGCGCCGCCCCCACGCGCGAGTAACCGAAAAAGAAAAAAAAAAGCCAATATCCACAGTGTCGTCTATTTGTTATCGTTTCACGTCGCAAAGCGTCCCGCCTCAATGTGGCCGCAAAATTTCGTCGTTTCGTGCGTGTCCATCGCGCTCAATTAGTGCCAACGCTTATCAAATAACACTTAAAAAATTAATAAACCTAATCACTAATTAATGTTTAATCAATTACGTTAATCGTTACTTAATTGGCACATCATATTCCTTAAGTATTAATCCATTTGACCGGCGACTCCGCCACTGTTTGTGTTTGTCCCACGAGTTATCATAGAGTTTATCAATTATAATTTTATCATCAATTAATCCGTAATAATTATAATTAATATTTTATATAGGTAATATGTATATAATAGTATTTTTTTTTGTTTCATATTTATGTACAATTATATAGAACCCTGGAAAGATATGAGCGCTCGTTTCATTTGTTTTGTGTGTTTTTTTTATATTTTTTTCGTCGAATTTAGATATTCGTGTTCTCGTCACGAAACGAAAGGAGAAACGTTCGAAACTTTCTCAACGAAGAGGAAGACTTTGGAAGTCTCGCTTATTCAAAACTATGCAAGTGGCAAATCAACAAAGTGTTTGAGCGTTCAACTAGTCTTAAATTTAATTTCATTAAATTCGCGACGCCGCGTCCTCGTCGAGGACCCGCTGTCCTGCGGCTCCGTCCGGACGCGTCTTGCACGAGTCGAACGTGAATTATTTCCTAGCTACGCACAAGGTCGCCGCGATAGCTAATTAACACGGGCGACCGAAGAAAGTCGGAGTCGATGGTGAAGGAGCCGGGACGCGAACGTTGTTCGTTTCTCTCGTCATTGCGCTCGCTCGATCGCTGAGCGTTTTCCGCCGTGCCTTCGATTTTTAGATATGTGTTGCTCGCGTCGCGTAGTAATTGACATGTTTCATATCCGTTTTACGTCCGCGCAAATCATAGGCGAAGTGGGCGTGAGGGGGGGAAAAGGGGAAGAATCACGATATGCGCACGTGTTCGAATCGAGCGATTAAAATCGAAAGTAAGTTCGATAGCGATATGAAAGATATGTCCGTTTGGCGTTTGGCGGGCCAGAATGTAAACAAGTGTAAATATGTATTCATTTCGTTAAGTGCGTCATCCCTGCTGCGGCGTACTGACATCTATATAAATAATTTGTACTTGTAGTTCACGTATTTTGTTTTGTATGTGTTCGGTATCTCGTAGGTGTGTCGGCTGTCGTGAACAGAAAGGTCCGAGCGCGACTCGCATTCACCGCAATAATCATAGCAATAATTTATGTATAAACAGTTCATTTGTTTCATTAGCTTTATATAGTGATATGAGGTAGTTGCGTCGACCCTATCGTTTGTTCGGCAAACACTGGCGATTAATTAAAATATGCGTTAACGTGTTACTTATCTGAGGCATTGTTTGCATGCTCCGGTTGCGGCGCTGGCGACGACGGCGCGCGGTGGGTGGAGTGGTGGGGGAAGAGATGGGGCGAATGAAACAAGGGGAGGTCGGCCGGCTCAGTGCAGGTGCGTGGTCCGCGCACGCGGTCACTGCAGGCGCGGCGGCAGCGGCGGCAACGGCGGCAGCGGCGGCAGCGGCGGCGGCGGGCCGAGGACGCTCTTGATGGCAGTGGTCTTGAGCAGGCGCTTCAGCATGCCGCTGGTGCCGCGATGCTGGAGGCTCTTGTGCGTCGTCAGCGAGTTCTTGGTGCGGTAGCGACGATGGCAGAACTCGCACACGTACAGCGTGTCCGACTGCTCGTGCTTGTCCTGAAAGTGCCGCTTCAGCGAGTAGTAGCAGCTGAAGGTGCGCCGACAGTACGGGCACTCCTGCGGCTCGTTGATGCCGCCGGACGTCGGCGGCGGCATGCGGATCGGCGTCGCGCCTGCAACAGCATCGGCGGTCTTAGCGTGGGCCGGCCGCGTCCGGCCGCGCGGCGGCGCACGGACGGACGCGGTCTGAGTTCGCCGCAGCGCATGCCAGCAACCCACAAAGAAGCAACTCATACGGTAATCAACAAAAGATGCGGTGGCGGCGGTGGTGCGTGGCGGTGGGCGGTGGGGCGGTTGGTGGGGCGGTTGGTGGGGCGGTGTCCGTCGGCGTGATGATGGTGGTCGGCGTGGGCGGCATGATCGTGGGCATGATCGCGCGGACCGCGAACCGCGGCGGGACGAGCGAAACAATAAGAGAGAGAGAGATGCGTCTGGATGCGCGCGCGTCTTTGATCGACTCGACTAACTACCTAAAGCGGGCGTTGTTACAGTACTGTTAGAGTGAAGAGTAAGAGAGCCTGGCGCGTGGATGCGTTTCGGACGGTCCGGCGGCCGCGGCGGCTGGCGCCGGCCGGTTACCTGCAGCGGGCGGCGGCTAAAAGAACTTAATGTCGATGTCGCCGGGACGGGACTTGTGGTAGGTGTAGATGTGCGTCATCAGCGAGTTGCGCGAGCAGTACACGCGCTCGCAGATGATGCAGCGGTACTCCTCCTGGCGTTCGGCGTGCTTGTCGGCGATGTGCCGCTTTAAGGACGCCTTCGAGCACAGCACCTTACCGCACAGATGGCACGTGAACACCTTCTTGGGCGAGACCCCTGCAACAGCAAAAACCAAGCCATGTCGGGGCGTCGTGCATCGCGGTATCTCTGGTCGCGCGCGTTGCCACCGGCTCGTTCCGCGTCTCGCTCTCCGCGGGCCCCGCGTGTCTGCTCCAGCCCGATCCTGCCTGTCCTACACCCGCCGAACGCGCCGAACGCGCCGAACAAACGCGCACCTAACGAACGAACGCGCCTAACGAACGCCTCTACTCGTGTGCGTGTGATCATCCCTTCACTCCTCGCCGAGTTCGAATTGCGCGTGCGCGGCCAAATCGGAGCGTACGGCAAGTCAATGTGGGTGCGTCGTTTCATCCACCGGTTCCCGTGAGTCACCACCGCGTCCAACAACACAAAATGCAACTCAACCCGACTGTTAGAACGCAACGCAGACGCAACTGTTGGAAATCATAAGTATGTGAAACGAACACAACACAACAAACACTTAATGTGAACGCAAAGGGAATGAACAAATCACACGAACAATTCAAAGAAAATAAAAAATAAACGAACGAAAAACGCGGCGGCGGCCGCGGCTCGTTCCAAGACGTCGTGGCTGCCTTGCAACGCGCCGCCGCCGCCGCCGCCGCCGGCCGGATCGGCGAACAGAACGGAACAGAGGGGGGCTGATGATTCGCTTGCAACACACTATTGCACATGGGGCATTAATGAACGCTATGGTGGCAACATCTCCGCGACCGAGAGACCATTAAGAAATAATTCCGCCGCAACAAACTGAAAACGGCGCCACTGTCACAACTAAAAACAAGCAAAAATCAAAAATAAAACCCAAGCTGTTTTCGCCAATGTAAAAATATATTTGAACATAAATACAACAAGTACATAAAATATCATCATCATTATATATTGCATCAATCAACACATTTATTGACATGCGCAAATATGCAATTAACTACCGAAGAACGAATGACGATGCACATCGTGTCATTCTTCTGCGAATGTTATGCAAATCGTGAACATCTCTTACGGGACGATTATCTGTGTCAGCGTTATCTGCTTCGAACGTGTGCGAGTGGGTTGGGCGGGGGGTGCGTGGGGGTGGGGGTTCGTTTCGTCTCGCTTTTGCGCGCTGTGCAACATCAAAAATAAAGTCAGTCCGTCCGCCACCTTCCGCCACCTTCCGCCACCTGCCGCCACCTTCCGCCTCCCACCTTCCGCCTCCCACCTCCTATCGTCCTGCCCGCCTCTCGTAAGTTAAAATTTTCAGTCTTTTTGTTTCGAATACTTGCTTTCGTTCCCTCCGCATCCTTCAACAATGATCAGTCTTAAACAATTCCGCCCTTCTAACAGCTCTTGCAATTTGCGTCCCCGAACAGATAATATTTGCGCATTGCTCGATATTCGCTTCGTAAATATTCGTCAAAATATTCGATAACTTTATAGCGTAATGAGATTGAAAAAATGCTCTATGCAATAATAATGGAAGTGAGCCTCCACCGAAATATAGAAATTATAATAGTAGTCGATAAAAGATTAAAAATAGCATAAGTATAATAGAATCATAATAGAATAGCAAGTAATAAACATTAATAATATATCATCATTTATCAACACATTTAATTATCTTAAAAATAAAGTAACAAATCATCTTCTTCTTCTTATTTTTTTTTTGCTGTTGTTTTCGTTTTTGTTTTGTTTTTGTTTTTGTTTTGTTTTTTGTTTTGTTTTGTTTTTTGGAGATCGCGTTCGAATAATTTCCGTAATTTGCCTCGATTCGCTCCGAGCTCGTCTCGATTTCGCGTTAAAAATAGTCAATTTTCGGCATCTCGCATAAATAAATATAAAATTTCAACGTGTTAATTTCGTCCTCTCTCACAATTATCACAGAGCCTAAAACAAACGAGTCGAAAGGTTCGTCCTTCTAGAAATTGCACATCCTCACATGTTCCGCTTTTTAAAAAATCAGTTCTTTCGTTTTCGTAGTATAATTTCAGTCGAATTAAATGCACATATAAGCGATCCGCGACTTCGAACGCCTAACGCGACCGCCGTCTCTCTCAGACCTATCGCCCGCTATCGTAGAGCGGCAATAAGAAACAAAGTGAAGAATAAAGAAAGCGACGCTGCCCGCGCCGCGGCTTCGTTCGAGCTTATAGTGTAAATCAACTAATTAGAGAATATATTAATCAACTACAAAATTATAATATGCGATAGATTATCGTAGATAAGTGTATATTTGAAAATATATTAATTTCGTCTGCTCCGCTCGTCCCTCCCGTGTTCTCGTATTTTCCTCGCGCATTTTCTCGTTTTTTTGCTTTCGTCGCGTTTAAAAGTGTATATAAATATTTAATTAGAAATAATCAAAAACGTGTATATATAAAGATCTTTTCTTCTCGTTTCGGTGTCAGCTTCGCGCTCGTCGGCGCCAACCGAAGCTCCGTCTTAAAGTGAAATATTAAAGCAATCGTTCCGCGTCCTTCGCGTCCATCGCTCGCCTCGTCCTGCTCGCTGCGTCCTCTTATGAATAGCTCTACATTCGTAGTGTGTATATATGTATAGTAAACTTAGCGTAATTAGTTCTGATTTATGCTGATTCGTAGGGACTATCCGTACAATGTAAATAAATATATCGTCAATTTCGAACGTCAGCACGTCTAACCCTCAGCGCCAGCGGTGGTCTGGGATAATGTTAATAATAATTACATGGCTTCGTAGTCCATAAGCGAAACAATTGAAAGAAATGTAATATCAGACAGCTTGACTGCAATTCGCTCTAAATACCGTGGCGTTAAGTCGTTAACGTTTTAGGCAATCAGTCTCAACGAATTTTGGAGTCGGCCGAAACGCGCGCGCGCGCGTCGCCGCCGCCGCCGAAGTCGCCGCCGCCGCCGCCGCCGCCGCCGACGGTCGGGGGGCGCTCGACTTGGTTAGTGGGCGCGTGCGCGTGTCGCAATTTGCTAGCGGTCTGGGTTCGGGGCTCGGTTCTATTTCGGGCGTCGATGGTAAATGCTTCTATGATTGTTTAACGAGTTTAGCGTCCGAAAGACCTTTTGACACAGCGTGCACACGGCATTGTTGAGCGGTTGGAGGTGCTGCTGCTCCTTGTGCCTTTTCAGTGTCAGTTTGGTGCTCAGCAGCTTTCCGCAGACGTCGCAACGGTGAGTGGCCGACAGTGGGAGCGGCAGACTGATCCTTCGCACTGGCAACAACCGGGAACAAGTAACCCTAAATTAGCCCACCGCATTCTCCGATCAATCGCTTAACGTTTATTGTGTATGTCATGGCGTTTGAGTTGCGCGCATCGCGCCCGGCGGCAACGTCGGCGGCAACGTCGGCGGCTGGGGGGAATGTGGGCAAAACAAAACAAAACTCGCCGTGCCTCGGCGTCGAATTTGGAATTGAACGTTGTGGTCGTGGTTGTGATCGTTTTGCTACACTTTGAAAGCGCCCTCGAGTCAAGCATGTCTTATACTACAATCGTACACTCGGTAGTTATTGCTTTCGTGTGTGATCATCTCGTCAGTCTGTCCTCGCGTCGCTAAATTAAGATTATCGCTACCTTATCGTCTAGAGTAGTTTACCCTTGTTGCCCTAGCAGTTTAGTGAAACGCGCGCGAGCAACGTCCGTCTGGCGTGCGCGTCTGGCGTGCGCGTCTAGCGCATCGATATGGGCATGCGTCGTCTGCTCTGCGCGGTTCGGCTCGACGGAATTTCGACGCGATCTCGACCAAAGACAGAGCCGGACAGCCTGCGGCCGACCGCTGCCCGCTCCGGGCGGCTTACGACGCGCTTACAGATAGAACGAGTGGTGCGGCGGGTGTATCTCTTCCGTCTTGATGTTCTTGACATTTCTATGATAAATGCTCTTATGATTGCGCAAGGAGTTGAGACTACTGTAGACCCGCTTGCAAATGTTGCACACAGGCTCACGGGACGGGCGCATGTGGACGTTCTGCATATGCCGCTTCAGGCGCGTCAGAGACGAGAGACTCTTGTTGCACGGTTGGCATCGGAACTCGTCCACACCTAGACGGCAAAAGTTCAACAGAGCTCTAATGCTTAACACCGCTTTTTGCAAAACATTTTGGTCATCTAATTGTGTGGCCTTCGCATACTCTCTGTGCGTGTGGAATTTCGATCTTGCCAAAAATTATTTCAATTTGGAAAACGTGACCACATTTCAGACTTGCAAGCATCAGCGAATTTCGAATTCCATCTCAACAAATCTGTTCTGTACTCACTCCAAGCCCAAAATTGCTCGTTCGGTCACGTGCGATTTAGCAAACTCGGAAATTTCGTCGTTCATGTTACTAAGTCGATCCTTGGCTAGTTTTTGTGTGCGTAAGAATTTGTTGAGGTGAAATTACAACTGCAAATTTCGATCTCTTTCGCATCTCACTGCTCATGTGCTATCTGCTCGCTGCGCGGTGCGGAGATTAGCGATCAAGTTAGTCGGAGAGAAAGGCAAACGTCTAACAAACGAATAGGACTTGAACCAGAAATCAAACAAAATCATAAGAGAGAATGAAAAGGCAAGTAGCATCAAGTTAGAGTGGCAATCACGGTCACCTTCAAATTTAAATAATTTTTGGCAAACTGCTGCTTCCAGCGTCATTGGCACCTAACCACCTAATCTACAGCCTAGGTAATAGATTATGTACTTGTTTGTTCTCTTGGACAACTTGGGTATGATTTTGATTTGACACCAATTGTGAAACCGTCAACATGCAGGTAGGTGATTTGATCGAAACTTTGCTTGGTTTTCGTTTCGTTTCGGTTTTTTCGAATTTCTGTCGTTTGCATCGGTCATTTTGGTTGCCGGATATTTCGTTTTCAGCTTGTTTTTCCTTTCGGCAAGAAATTATTTCTTATTGGCTTCCCCAAAAGTATAAAAATGTAATTAAATAATTAATGTAGTCAAAAAAGAAATTAAATAAAAAGTAATATATAACAAACGAACACAAAAACAGACCAGGGACAAACTTATACAACACAACACAATTTGTTAAAAAAACATTCCAGTACACAGATTTGTTTAAAAAATGTGGTTATAAATATATGTTGCAAAAGGGCCGCAATTGCGTTTGTGGCGAGTTGACGTCGGGCCGACGACTGGTCCGGCGAAGCGGAAACGTCCTTCGCCCTAACTACGTACTAACTTCTACTCTCTAAGCGGCGCAG
The DNA here is from genome assembly GCA_027574965.2 of Ecitophya simulans. Lineage (NCBI taxonomy): Eukaryota > Metazoa > Arthropoda > Insecta > Coleoptera > Staphylinidae > Ecitophya > Ecitophya simulans. The sequence continues at coordinate 2,598 of JAODGE020031664.1, read as the reverse complement.
AACGCTTCCACCTCTTCGTCAACTCGCCGTCGTGTCTTCGTAAAAATTTCGAATTTGGCATGACGTCCGAGAATGGATTCAAAAGTTTGGCAAAAACGAAACGGAAGTCGAATGTGTTCGAACGTGAGATTTTGGAAAATTTTTGCTCGGCAATCAGTCGAAAAAGGTAAATCATATGTGTTAAAACCATAAGTTCGAATAAAAATCGTAAATGTAAATGTAAGAGTGGAATAACTGTGGCAAATTCTTACCTTGAGACGTTCCCGCTAAACTGTCGGAGTTCTGGAGCGCCGGATTCAAGCCTGGAACAAGAGAACAACCACGATTAGCCCCCGAATGCCATCGGTCAGGACGCGCGCGCGGCAGAGCGCGAAGTGTGCGTGCGGGGGCGGGGGCGGGGGCGAGAGCGAAAGCGGCGAGCTCTGATCGATCGCAGGACGTGCGAATTGCCACGCACGGGGCGCGAATGAAGCAACACGTGTTCGTCGGCGGCGCGAACACATGCGCGCACGTATGCACACACGACGCTGACATAGCTTACACCGCCTTACGGACTTACGCGTCGTCCTTTCATCGCCGACGTTGCGCCGTTCGACCTCGACCGCCTGCGAGATATATCGGCCGCGTCCAACAAGTGTTCGAGCGCGCAAGGATGCGGCCAGAAAGATACGAATCGGTGGTCGAATAATGTGCCGTGGTACTGACCTCCTAGACCGGTCGGGTCCGTGGCGAGCGCCGCCATGGTGAAGTTGAAGCTGCCGGCGGCCGTGGCGAAGAGCTTGCTCTCCGTGGGCGTGAGGTAGTTGCCGATGGAGGCGTCGTGGTCGTCGTGATCGCCGCCGCTGCTGCCGGAGTGCGGGCCCTGCGGCAGGTTGGGCCCGTTGTCGTTGTTCACATCGTTGGAGTCGTTGCTGTGGTCGTCCTGGTTGGTCGTGCACAGCAACTCCATCGGCTCCGACTTGACCTCGTCGCGCGAGTTGCTCGTCGGCGACGGCGACGACGGACTGGAGCCGTGCTCCGTGGAGCTGATGCCGTTGCCCTCGATGTCGTTCTTGATCGAGTTCATCAGCGTCGAGTTGATGTTGTTGTGCTTCATCGCCGTCGGCGAGAAGTCCGTCGGCTGCGTCTGGGGCGGCGCGTGGTGCGAGAGGTTCAGCTCGTTGTTGTTGTTGTTGAGGTGCTCGCTGCGAGATCGCTTGTGGTCGGCGTCGGGGTCCTGGCTGATGCGGCGGTCGCGACGATGGTGGAACATCTGCGCGCGCCGTATCAGCTGGTTGACGGTGGCGCCGTGCGGCGGCGACGTCGGCAGCGGCGCCATCGCCTCCTCCATGAGGCGGTCCGGGAACGCCGGGTGATGGTTCGACGTGGGCGTCTGCTGCTGGGCACGCACGAGGCTTTGTACTTGCGCTAACTGCAACGCGGCAAACGGGACAATGAGCGCCGCGGGCAGGGCCGGCGCGGCGGGGGCGGCGGACGTACCTGATCCCTGTCGTCGACGTGCTTCTGCGTGAGGCCGCTGACCCGCAGCACCTCAGCCGTTTTGAGGAACGACGACAACGATCGCTGATGCACGTTGACCTCTCCATGGTAAATGAATTCGACAAGCGCGTGCAGATCGGTCCAGGCTACGTCCTGAAGGACTATCACAGGGTGCTTACATGGGGTTGACTAAAAGCAAACGAATCCACATTACGCTCCATCCCGGCTCGAAAGAATGGGCTTTGCCCGCACTCGGGGCGACTCACCTTAAGTAATTCACGAAAATATGGACTACATGCCGACAGAACGACTCTATGAGCTTTCAAGCTTTTGCCATCGCACGCCAACGTCACGTCGACGAAATCTTCATCGTCGCGCAGATTTTCGAATGCGGACGTTATGCTGCTTTGGTAGTTGTTCCACCGTAGACAAAAATGTTGTGTGTCTACCATCGTTGATGATTATTCACCTGCAAAGAAAATGTCAACTTTTAGAAGCACATCCGCGTTGGGACCAGCCAGATTTGGCTAAATTTCGCGTGAAAAGTTTGCGACATAGAAGATCGAGCCGCCCTCCCTGCGTTCGTGGAGGTAACACCGTACACGCGCAGCCACCGAGCAGAGAGAGCAAAAAATATATATATTACGAAACGCACTCCATAGAATGGAGAAATGCGCGCGGTCGCGCCGAGCATTTCATTTCCGCGCGAATTTTCTTTGTTAGCGCGCCGCCCGACCGGCGACGCAAAAATTTGGGGTGGAAGAGATCGATAATGGCGCCAATTAGGATTTGCATACGGCGTCGCTTCGGCGTCGCGCAAAAGCGCCAAGAGCGAAGAATGCGCGTCGAGCGCTTTTGGCGTCGCGCCGTCGAGGTGCACCGGTGGGACGCGCATCGTGCGCGAAAACGTGCTCGCGTGCGCGACGAAGGGAAAAGCGCCCAAGGTGAGCGCGTCTCGGCGCGCAGAGGAGAAGGAAGCGAACGAAGAGGAAGTCGTTACGTAACGCGAGCGCGCGCGTCGAGCGAGGACGCAAGGCCGGCGCGCGGAAGGCCTTGGCACACTCTTCGCGCGCGCGCGACGTGTGCGCGCCCGCCCGCCCTGCCGGCCGCCGTCCCCGC
>JAODGE020031629.1:0-22953 GCA_027574965.2 Ecitophya simulans | reverse complement strand
GCCGCGCTATCTTCTCCTATCTGCGCGAGGTCCCGTCCGCGGCCCCCCCTTCGCCGGTGCCGCCGCTCCGCGCTGCCTTTTTTTGTTGCTTACCTCGTTACCGCGGCGCGAGGCCGGCGACGTCGTGACGACCGCCACTTGGCAGTCCTTCGCAATTTCTTTTCTTATTCCCAGCCGCGTTACGCGTTCCCCCCCCTTCGTCGCCGTCCGACGACTGTCGATTCAGCCGATCTCGTATTTTCCATTTGCTGCCGTTGACATGCGGCGTCTATCCAATTTATCCGTATCCCCACATATTTGCGCGTCGTTCCCCCCGTTCATCACGACTCGGCCTGGTTGTCGGGGAGCCACGGGGACGACGCCGTCGAGGAAGTGGTGGCACTCTTGGAGAGCACACCAATCACCCTGCGTGCAGCGTATCGACCGCTTTGGCGGTTACCAGTAGGAGAGCACCGACACAATCTTGTCTCCGAACTGGTGTCTCTTCTCCGCGTCGCGTCGCAAAGTCGCGAAGAACGTCAATTTGCACGACGCCGATTGATTTTACTCGCGGTCGGAAAGTTCGGAGCGCAATTTTCCAACTTAGAATCGATCGCGCGGTCGACAGTGACCAAGGCGGCTGGCGGGGACAAAAGGGAAATTCTCGAGCGCTCGCCAAGCGGCCACTGCAAAAATTGTCATGCACTCTCCGGGCGGCGAACAAAGCCGAATGAATCAGATAGCGACGTCCCAGATCTTTAACGTGGGCTCGTACGTGTCATTAAAATGAGAAAATCGTTCGGGTTCGAGCCGGCCGGTAATGGCCGGGCGGCGCGGCGCGACGGGGGCGGCGGTCAGATGCCATGCCATTATGGCATACATCACGAACGAATCCTTCGCTGCTCATTTTGCCTTCGTTTCCTTCGAGAGCGCGCCGGCGCGGAGGCGGCGCGGGCGGGGGCGGCGGTTAATTTGCCGTGCGCCACCGCCCGGTCCTTCGCTTTTATGATTACGGATTGCGTGTCGGGGCGCCGCACGCCGCGCGACACGAGGACACACGACAACGACGACGAAAAGGAACGGAATATGACGTGATTTTATGTAAATTTCTTTTATAGCAGCTCCCCCCGGGGGGCGGGGCGAGCGGCCGCCGGCGAGCGATTAAAAATCACGGCGCACGGCACGCCCGAGCGCGAAGAAATATGATTCATTTGCGGCGCGCGCGCGGCGTTATCTGCCGTGTGCATCTACCCTTTCGGTCGTCGCGGGTCGCGCGATGGTTTATGACACTCGCCGCGGTCAAGCGATGCCGGGGTCGCATGCCGCGCGCGCGCGCGCGCTGATCCTCTAATTAGATAATGACGTAATTTTTTTCCGTTTGCCTGCCCTTTTTCGCTCGCTGCGCCGCGACGCGACTCGTCGCGAAAATCAATGGCCGACTGCGAGGCATCGCGACGCCGCGCGCCGCGTCGACGTGGCACCTTTGGGCGGTCATTAAAGTTACAAAGTGCGCGCCAAGTCTCCGCGCGCGGCGCGCATTGTTTCGCAGGGCGATGAAAACGCGAAGTGTAGCGATGCGCAGCTGGCTGCCGGCGAGCGCGGGCGGCGGGGAGGACGGGCTCGAACCGGTCCCGGCCGCGCGCGCGCGCGCGCGTTCATCATGTATGAATAGGTAATAGCGCGTTCGAATGTTTACATTTTCGACGCGAGCCCGCGGCGGGCGTGCATCGCGCGCGCCGCGCTCATTATAAGCGCGAATCATTATGATATGTTAATTAATGTTAATTAGTTATGAACTTATGTATATTGCGGGAGTGGCGCGCGCGTGCGGCGTGCGTTAATTAACGGCGCTCGGGCGCGCTGTATTAAAATTTACGACGCGTTATGTGCGGTTGCAACTGATTCCACATTGTTTGCGCCAGCGGGCAGAGAGAGACAGAGAGAGAGAGAGGGAGAGGGAAAAAGCACAGGCGCGCGCCCGAAACAACGTCGAGTGCTTCGCGCGGCCGGCGAACGCACTCGAAGAAAATGTCGAGTGTCGGCGTTTTTCTAGCGCACATCAGCTTCCGAACGAACCGAGCGATCGCCGGCGGACGTCAAATCGGCGCGCGTTTCCTGCGCAGGTCGACCGGCACGCGGCGCGGCGATCGACGCTCGCGACGCGCGGCGTCTAAGAATACGCAAGTGAGTAATAAACGAACTCGGCGCGTGCGTTCGAAATAACCGACGCAAAGCGCGGCCATCGGCCGGCGGCGGCGCGCGCGACGGACGATATCAGGTGTCAGCGGCGGCGCGGGAGACGGGTGCGCGCCGGCCGACGCCAATGTCTCTTTCGGTCCGCTCGGACACGCTCTGGTTTGACGAGCGCAGTTGCGGCACGTACCCAATTTACGCTTTTGACTCACGCCCGACGCGCCGCGAAAGGCGCGAAGATCGCGGGCGGCGTCGTGCGCGCGTCTCGCGGTCGCGCAGAGCGCAAAATCGATCACGCGTCCATCGGACGCCGTCTGGGCGCCGAGCCGCGACCGGTTTGCAATTAATTTCGTCGCCGCGCGCGTCGCAAGGCCGCCCCCGGTGGGGCGGCGGCGCGCACCGATCGCGATCGGCGTCTTCGCTCGTCGTATTCTTCTTTCCGCACGTGTGCTTTATGGCGTTTCGTCGTGGCCCGCGGGCTCGCGGCGACCGCGTAATGAAATATGTGTTATGAGTTGTGTTCCTCGGTCGCGTCGGCGGCAATATGTGGACGCGCTCGTAATTCATCCGCCGCCGCCGCCGCCGTCGTCGCGATGCGGAGCAACTTCGATTTCTTCGGACGTGCGCTGGCTGCACGTCGGCGCGGAATATATCGTCGCGGGGGCATAATACGTGCCTCGGTTGGTGCCGTCCGCCGTCCCCGCCGCCGCCGCCGCCGGAGACGAGCGGCCGGGTCGTCGGGCGGAGGCAAAGTTGCGAATTTATGACCGACCGAGGGATTTCTAATTTTTCTTTTCGTTTCTTTCGCGTCGGCGGCGGCGCAATCAAACCGCGATCATAACTCGCAAACGTCCGCCAGCGCGAAGAGATGATGCAAACGAGGGTGCACTGCGAGCCGCCGTTCCAAACGTTTTTTTTCCCTCTTCCTCCCTCTCGCTCTCTCGCGATGTTAATGAGTCGATAAAATATTTGTTTCTCACGCAATTACACAGCTTTCGAGTTTCGAGGACATCTGTTTGACGTTGCGCCCGACGCGGCGTCGCTTCAGAGATTTCCAAGTGTGAAATTCGTTTCCGCATCGCGCGGTCGTCGCACGCCACATCTGGGTGGAATTAGTCGCGTCTAATTAATATGCGTTTAGTTCGTAATAGCTAAAACGGGCTAATCGGTTTGATGGACCGGCGAATAGCAAGCGAGCGTTGCGAGTTTGCCGACGCACATCTGCCACGTCGGCGCGGACGAATAGCAAATCCGGTTGCGAGCAATAATAAAACAAACGAATTGAGACATCGAGACAATGGCGCGGCCGAACGCGAGCGTAATGGCGAAACACAATGGGCCGGCGAATTCCATTTCGAGCGAAAAGTTAACGACATACACGGATGGTTAGGCAGATAGGTGGATGCGGAGCGTGATTCGATTCGTCGCGCGTCGGTTGGTCGGCGGGCCGGCGCGATAAAATCGATGGCGGCGGGATGAGCGCGAGCCGCGAGCCGAAGTCGCGCGCTCCGACGTCGATACGCGACGCGCCCCGCCGTCCGCCGCTCGCCGCCGCCGCCGCCGCGCCCGCCAACTCTTCCGCCGCTTCGTCGGCGAGCGGCGTCTTTATCTGCCGCGCACAACCGGTCGTCGTCAAGACGACGAGCCGGCTCGCCTCGAGCGCGCTCCCGTTCCCGTTCGCCGCCGTTTTCGCATTCTCGGCGTAAACAAAACGAACGCGACGAGCAAACAAACGCGCACGCAAAGGCAAACATTCGACGTCGAACATCGGGCGCAGTTGCAGAAAATCGGCCGGTCTTCGCTCGCGCCGTCGCACGCATCTGCCGCGCCATTTTGCGCCGGATTGTAGGCGGCGCCCGCGGCGCGCATCCCACAGATAGCCGGGTATCTGTGCGCATCGGCGCTCGTCGCCGACGCGCGCGCGGACAAAGGACGGGCGACGTGCGGCGCGCGGCGACGCGCGGGGGCGTCGTAGCCACGGCGACGCGCCGTCGGCCGCGAATCGCGCGCGCCGCGATGCGTTCGACCGGTTTCTGGCGCGTGCGCGTCGCGCCGCCGCGCGCAGACAATGCGATGCTCCTCGGACGTTCCCGCGGCCCCATTGGAATGATCACCGCGACGAATCCGTCCCCACAATCAGGCCGCAACGAATGATTGCGTGATGCGCCTTCGGGAACGACGCCCTCTTCGCGCCAGACGATTCCTGCACGGCGAGCGTTTGGCCGCATCCTGCGCATCATTCCTCCGACCAATGAGAACGGCATCGTCGCGTTCCTGCATAATCCTGACGCAATTTTCGCCAGTTGTACTTTCATGATTTACAGCTGCCATTAGAGGGGGGGAGGGGTGGGCAAGAGGACACGTGTCCGTATGTGTATTAATTCGCTGCAAGTGTCTCTTCCGTATCATTATGTAATTAATTTCGACGCGCCAACAACGTGCGTCAACAAATTAGGCGTGCCATCCGTGCGTTTTGTGTGCACAAGTCGACGTCGTCGCGACCGCACGAGCTTATTATGCGCCTTCGCCTTTATTTGTCTAATCACTTATTGATACTGAGTCGCCTCGGCATGACAATTAATTGACGTGTCCGTGTCCGACCGAGCGCACCCCGCCATCCAATTATCCCGATAATTACCCGCCGACGACGTGGAATAGGAAAGTGAAGAGTACTCTTCAAATATTGACCAACTTGACTGAAATTTGTGAGTTCAACGGTACCTGACATATGGCTGGTGCTTATATTGAATTGAGCCGATCATATTTATACTGGCCTCAGTAACTCCCTTCTTCGGAAGCGCCTGCGACGACTGACAGATCCCTCTATGCACAATCGGGCGCGGCACTAATTCCAGGGCGTCGTCTAGATGGGGCTCGATAATACAAAATGTGAAAAATTAAACATTCATAGACGCGCCTCATTTTGGTACCAAGTTATATCAATGTTAAATTGATCAGTACCCATATAGAATTTTACAGGATAACAAAGGATTTTTGAAAAAACGAATCGAAAGTATTTCAGTTTTTGAGGATGACTTGATCAATTTGTCTGTAAGTGCGTTCGGCGGTGTGTTTGGCACTGGAAAATCAAGTTAACACCAGGCCTACTACGATCTAATTACTATGACTGTGCGAAGAAGTTCTACACTCGCTATTATCATTAGATGGTATTACAAACTGGTTTTTGGTGACTATCAAAATCAACCCCAAAAGTACCGTGATATTTCGTTTTATTTTCTGGTTCATTTACACATAAATTTTGTTTTCTCCAAACATTTATACATTTATACATCAAATTGTAAGTTCATTCGCTTCAGGACATCCTCGGCGGTGCGCTTCACCTTGTCCTCCTTGTTGCACCCTGTCTGGGCGAGGACAACGGCGCCGTCTTTCAAAATAGCCGCCAACGGAGCGAGCTTCTGAGCGGATAGAGAAGATAACAACTCGAGGCATGCCTCCATCGTCTCGATCCTGGTCTGTCGAAACGCGTCGAAGTCTTCCTCGATGGAATGCGATCTCTGCTGCTGGATCTCCGGCGGCACCGGTTGTGGGGGCGGCAGGGCGTTTGCCGCGCCCGATGCGTCGAACGGATTTGTTCGCTTGGGCTTGACGTCGAGGACGCCGCTCTTGGGCGTTGCCGATATTTGCGACGCAATGAAGGGCGTGGACAAGAATTGCGACGACTGATGACGCAGGGTCATCTGCAATAAGGTGTTCGTGTCGTAGGACAGTTTGGGAGGCGTCGTTGCCGGCGGCAACGGCACCACAATGGGTTTCTTTATCTTCGCCGCCATTTCGTTGGTTTCGTCGTCCGTGGACGTCAAAATTTTGTCTTCCCACGCCTCGTCGCGCGGATGGTAGTCAGGTAGGACATCTTTTTCTAGATAACTGGCGCAGGAGTCGCTGGAGCTCAAGCTGCTGCGTCTCTTGGGGCCGTCGTCTTCGCGATCTACGCCAGCGGTGTCCTCACGCTCATGATCTCGATCGTCGTGGTCGTCGTCGTCGCCGGAAAATGTCAGTCTGGCGTAGCTTTCGCACAAGGATTCCCACTTTCGGCGCAACTGTCTCAGAAACTCTTCGACGTAGTCGAGATCTGTGTACAGATGGCCGTCCTTGTTATCAATGTCCGTGTCCAGGAGCTTCTTGATTTCGCCGGATGTCAGATGATACTTGTCGATACCGTCTAGGGCCAATTCTACAAGAACTATAATCTGAACCACTTCGCTCGTGTTTGCTAAAGTGTACAGGTTCGCCGCGCGCGGCAAGTTACCGACTTTCTGGACAAGAAACTTGAGCCCCGGTCGCAGATCAAACTCCTTCGAGCGTTCGTTGGTTATTTCGAGGCATTTCAATAGCAGATATATATGGCGAGCGTCGACTCTTCGCAACGTCCCGCCGAGATTGGAGGTGACATGCAGGATTTGCAGAATCGGTGTGACGTGCCTCAAATTCTGCAGAAGAGCACTGCTAATCGTTTGCATCAAAAGCTGATGTGCCAATAGACCAACGACCAGGTTCTTGAACGGCACCCGAAGGGTGAACAGATCGGGCGACGTCACTGACGCCATGTCCATCGGATACAAAAGAAACACGTACGATCGGTCGTCGGTTGGCGTACAGGCGGCATCATCGGCCGGTGTTCCCGGAGACGAGTTCTGATACGCTTTCACCGCATTGGCGACGGTCGGCGCGTTTTGTCCTTGGTGCAATTTCACGAAGCTTTGTGATATTTTGCCCTGCGGTGCGTTGTTGTTCTGCGTTTGTGCAATATTCGATCTATTGTCTAAATGTTGCGAGTAATAGTTAGCACTGCGCTGCGAAGTCATCAGAAACACCTGGGAGCCAAGTTCGTAAACTTTGGGCAAGTTGTCGTTGGCTTTTCGAGCTGCCACTTTGACTGTCGCCAAGTCGCCGTAGAAACTGTCGCTGTGCGCTTTGAATGCTCTGGTGAGTTGAGTCAGCGGACCGAGCGTCACCGTACAAGCGCGATGAATGGTCAGAGTCAGAATTTCCCATTGTCGACTTGTCAGATTTTGCCCCAGAGCAAGAAGCAAGTGACGCACGCACGATACGCCCAGGCGCGCTACGCCTTCTTCCTCTGTAGATATTATTTCGATTAGAAGGATGAGGAGTTGCTTCAACGCCAAATCGACGCAAGAACCACCGGACTTGGGTTGCTGATACAAGTCGCCTCTCTCCGTGGAGTTGTTAGCAGATGCGGTGATGTATTCCACCACCAGTTCAACGGTCATTCCAATACAGTGTTTGAAATGTATCCAGATGCCATCCGTATTTTGGCTCTTTACGGCGTTACGCGAATTGGGACTAGTTGGTTCCGTTGTGGGAACAGTCGTCATAGTTTTCACATTCCTGCGCAGCCATATTTGCATCGTAGGAAGCAATAGGTGATTCACGCAGTAAAATGCAAAATTTCTGATAGGGAGGATACTCTTCAATATCTTAAATAACATTTCAGCTTGGCCACCTTGTATACCTTGAACAGTCCCATTCGGCCCAGCTAGATGCAAGTTAGCTGTTAGACCCTCCAACAAGATATACCAAACTTTGAGCAAACCGTTGCTTCCCTTCTGGGCGTCCATTTCTCGGAGACTAACCTGTGCTTTCAAATCTTCCTCCAGTGAGAGTAATTTATAACTAACCTGACGTGATGTTCCGTTGCCGCTTCCGTTCAAATCGTCGGCGCACAATATCTTCGAGCAGTTCTGTATATTGTCATTGGGCAGACACGTGTCTACAATCTGGGGAGCAGTCTCGATGCTCATTCTGTGAGTCAGGTTGAATCTAGGACATTTAGGCATTGTGTACATCGCAGCTAAAATCTTCGAGCAACTTTCGATCAATTTCAAGCACTCTTGAGACATTGATACGTCAAGCTTTCGCTTGTCTTGTGATTTATCTAATTGATCGTCCACCTCTGAAGTGCCCAGGGTAGCGGCGACTTTAATGTGTGCCAACAGGCACAAGATATAATCCAGCGCAGCGTTCGCGAACACCAGAGTGTTGTCGGTTTGGAGGAAAATGTAAAAGATATCTAAAATAGCATTTCCAGCCAGTCCACCCATTGGAAGCGCTTGGGTCGACCCGCCCCAAGTCGATGCAGTGCTGCGCAAGGTCGCAAACAGCGGCCGCCATCCAGAGTTGATTTCTGAAGAGTTCGCCTCCACGAATTCGCAGAGGGAGGCGACGATTTGATCCAAGACATCTTGGTCGCAGATCTCAAGGCATAGAAGGTTTTCGAATGGCTTGAACAGGGCCTCGTTGAAGTGGAAATGCGGTAGCTCCGATTGGTCGTTGAGCACGCAGGTGATAACGTCATGTATAGCAGCAATGGCTTTCTTCGATACTTCGCGGTCCTTGTGACACGCTGCTTCCATAAAGTGCGGACCAACAATTGACCAAATCTTCATGGTATGGATGAGTGGTCTGCCAGAGCGTATGCATTTCAAAGTCACTTCGCCAATGCGGAAGAGGAGGAGCGACACGGGCGGTTTGTGCGAAGGTTCCTTCGAAGTGCGCCTCCACCACGGACGTCGAGTACCCAAGAAACCGAAATTGGAATTGGGTTGAGAGGGAGCGTACATGCCCAGCGAAGAATGGGACGAGAAGAGTTGAAGGTGAGATGCTTTACAGAGTTCGGCGAGGAATTTCAGTAGAGCCGGCAGAGAGAGACGTTGCGAAGCGTTGTGGAACAATTCGTCAGCTTTTGACGATAAGACACAGCACACCTTCGCAGCGTGCACTCCGGTCAGCAATCCACTGCCGCGCGATGTGTTCAATACCCCAGAGCGTTCAACAATTTCGGCAACCGTGGTCTCTGACGAGGAAGGTGTGGAGCTGGTACCACTTTGCGAGACGTTGCAGTTGTAGAACGGATTGTTGGTCTGTAGGAAGCTGTATACGTCGACCCTGTAGATGCAAACGTGTGTCGATATTCGAGCAGAACAATGCAAAAATGCAACTCACGTTTCCTCCTCCAGACAATTTTTATCCAACTTATCGTCGGGTCCAGTGCTACTTATAGTGTTATACGTAGTCGACGTGACCTGATTCTGTTTCTGTTTGCTCTGAGCGGTTACCATGAGCAATTGTGCAGCTCCGGTCCTGCTAAACAAAGCGTGCTCCAAAGCGGATACAGCCACGCACGCGGCGAAGACATGTGCCCAACATTGCTGGCTGTGAACGGCCAAGTCTAATCCTTTCGATAGCAATACATCTAGTGACAGAGCATGTGCTGCAAGTAATTTAGGTCCCGACGTTGTCCCCGGCATCGAGGGAGATTGAGAGCAGGCCGATGACGAGAGCAAACCCAAAATGCTGCTGCTACGCGTTTGCAGTTTCAAGGTATTACTCAAACTCGCGGCTTTCTGCAAGCCCTCCAGGCTAGCAGTTATGACGTCGTCTCGAAGGCGTTGTTTCAACTTCTGCCTGCCCCTGCGCGCCACCAAACGTCCCAAGGAAGAAGTCGCCGCTGCGCCGGCTGCCGTTGACGAAGGAGTCGGTTCGCCCAATCCAGCGCTCAAAACCGCCACCACCGACTGCCAACAGCACGTTAGAACGCGTCTAGCTAACTTCACTCCTGCTTCTGCTTCCGACGTTGTTTCCGCTTGTCCTTGGTGAACTCGTTGCAGCTTCTGCCAGTCGGTTAGTTGTTGCGTTGGACACAGTCCGCCAACGTCTAAAATTGTCATATGCGAATATATCAGGTTTACTACTTTACTTTATATAAACATGCGCTATATATCAAGCATTAGTCACATATCATGCATAATTTACCTGTGAGCAAACTTATCAACGCCGGTTGTTGAGCACTCTTTGCATCATAGCCTGCTATCTCCAAAAGCGATTTTGCCAAAACGTTCTGATACAATTCGCATAGCCAAGTAGCCGAAACGTATACCAAAACACCGCTGCCATGAATCTCGTCAACGAACTGGGCCTCAGTCATAATAATAGTAGATGAATCTGGATCCACAGCATTAGTTTCGATGGCCTGCGCATGGTCCTGAGTGCGATAATGCCCTCTACGAATCAGTCGCAAATTGAGTAGCAGAGCAGCGTAGGTCGCAAGGTATATCCCGTCAGCATTCACGATGGGCGTCACCATATCATAAGCCTGCGCAGCGTTGTGTTCGCAGCACTTCGATGCAAACTCTTGGAGAACTTCGTCAATCTACAAGACGCACGATTAGGCGTGCTCTCATCGTTAGTTTTAACATCGGCGTGTACCTGAATGGATGATCGAAGCGTAAGCAAATTCGGGAGCAGAATGTTCTGTAGGGTTTTCACAAAATGTCGCGCGTTATGTCGTTCCATGTCCGTGTTGCATTCGTCAATTCCAGTGCGGCCGAGATGAAGGCTTTTCGGAATGTTGTGCAGTTTCTGCAATTGCTGATTGGTGAGAAAACTCTCGTCGTCCATAATACTGTCGTCCTCGTCGTCGTCGTCTCCGCCAGCATCGTACTCCTCGGGACCTTCGGTGGCGCCGGATGCGTCGCTGTCGTCACCGTCGTCCACGTCACGGGCACCGCCCTCAATTCCGGAGCTATCTTCGGAATCGCTTTCGTATTTTAAGTTAGCCACAACGTCCCTGTGAACATCGGAGCGTTGATTTCGGATTTCCACCGTCGTCTGATGAAACGACAAAAGCCGCCGTACCTGTACGGTTTGGGCAGTCGTGCCAATGATTGATAAGTGAGCGGTCCTGTGTAATCGGCCTGATCTAAAGTGATGTAACGACCATTTGCAACCTCCGCCGCTTCGGCGTCCATTCCCTCCCCAGTAGCGCACATCGCTTCCAACGATCCCAGCAGCGCGCAGACGCATTCGACGCTAGCTAACAAAACGCCAACGTCGGAACAAGCCGCGGATTCTTCGATCGAGTCCATGATCCTAATATGAACAGCGGTACGTTTTACCATCTCTTGCGTATCTTGCCGCAGTGGACTTACAATCGAATGATGGCCATGTCGTCGCCGGCGTGACGATAAATGGGTCCTGTTAGCAACAATAAGTCGGCCAGACGTCCGGGTGACCTGAGAAGCTCCTTGGCTGCGCGCAAAGGCTCCAAGCGCTTGGACGGTGCAGGCAAGAGCAACATTCGATGAAAAAGAGCTTCCAAAACAGGGCGCAGGGCACGTTCCCGCCCCACTAGACGTACAACTTGAATACCAATACTGGAATATACACGAACAGCTTCAGCATTCCGTTGGGCATTTAGTTTGGTGCCCGGTACCTGTAGACTATCTTGGCTTGATGTGTGGATAGACCAGGGTCATTCGGATCGCCAGGAGCGCCGAGTAAAGCTAGCAAAGCTGGACAAAAGCGTTGCCACAAAAACGTTGTGAAGTGCGTGTTGGAGTGTACCGACGGTGGAAGCGCTCCCGCCAAAGTCAACAAACATTCCAACAGAAATACGATTACGTCGTTGGACTTTGGTACGCTGTAATTAGGCAAATATTGAAATAGGCGATGAGAGTCGATCGATCGGCGACTCACATTTTCATTTCTTCCAGTTTCGAGCAAATGTATTGCATGACGGGGATTGCTTCGTTGAAGCACGCGACCGCAGACGTCTTGTTGTAGACCATTTCGGCGCTGCTGCCGGAGTTGCGATGTTTCGCCTGCTGTTGCAGAATTTCCTGGCACTCCTCGTCTAGCGCGGTGACGAAATTCGCTTTAGTTTAGATCGCCGCGAGGCATCTTAACGACCTCCTGGAATAGACTCACTTACCGAGGAACGTGCAGAATGCGGTCAGGGTTTGGCTGGCGGCGGCCTGAGCGGCGGCGCGTACCGGTTGCGTTCCGCATTCGTAGGCCTCCCCGCATCGGCCCACGAGGAGCATGACAAGGCGTCCGTTCAGCGCCCAACTGGACGCGCATGCCATCGACAGGATGCATCGCAGGATGTGGACCTGCAAGCACCGTTTCGTTGCGGCCGGAGAAAAGTCGCCGAACGTTTTTCGAATGTTCGCTCACTTGCGTGTCGTCGCATTGGGCCAGCATCGAAGATGTCGCGTGCAGCAGCTGCGCTGGCAACCAGAGCGAATCGTCCTCGGGCTCGCTGCCGGCTTGGAAACGCTCGTCGCGTATAATTTTCTATACAACAGTTGAATCAAACATAGGCAGTCATTTCCGATCCACTGGGATGCGCGAGGAATACATTATGCAAACGAAAAATGTTTTGTGCAAGCTGACTGTGATTGTAGGTTTTTGATGGGCTTATGTAAGTGTTCTGCTCGCAGTCCGGCACTTACGGCAAGTCCGCTGAGACCTAGGGCAAGCAGCTTGGACTTTTTCGATTCCAAGCATCCTTTGATGGGTTTAAAGCACGCCGCGCGAAGTTCGTGAGACGGGGTACGCAACAAGCTGTTTTGGGAGCAGAGAAGATCTACAAATAAAATACAAATCGTCCTGTCACTTGCTGCGCCTAACGAATCGCACTAATCGGAATGACAATGCCAAGAAAAGAGGCACTTTAATGAACCTACTGGAAGGCGCTTGCGGCAAAGTAGAGATTTCCAGCACTTACCGTACGCTTCCTGCGCTGCTTGCTTGACGTGATTTGCCTTGAACGCTCCGCATTCCTTGATCGTGTTTTGTAGGAAGTCCTCCATGATGCCGAGGCTTTTTCTTCACTGGCGCGAAGACACTGCCGGCCGTCGCCGACGCGCGGCTGGGACTTCCCGCAGGATCACACTCTCCGCGAGTGTTATTGCGTCGCACACGTATCGCGTTCGGCGCGTGGGCGCAGGTCCAACGGCAATGTGTCTTCCGAGCGCATGGAAAATCAATACTTGCGCGCATGCACGTTGCACGCGCGTTCGGCGAGATTCCGCGCTTTGAACGCGCGTTCGCCGAAACTTATCGCGCGGCGGACATCCTGCGCATTGGAAGGAGAACAACACATTAGAGTATCGACGATAGTGATGGACGTGCGCATGGTTTGATAACGTTTTATTTCAAGATACAATTTTCCAATGTTTTCCTCGCGCGCGCATAATTTCCGCTCAGCATCTTAGGAGCGTGTTCCGATGTGTGTAAGTGTAAGTGGCAATTATTCCGAGCCGCCGTCGCAATCGTCGTACGAGGGCATAGTCACGACCTGGCTGATGAAGGGTCGTCCCGTACATTTGGTCTGCGATGCTGCATCCTTCGAGTTGCCAGCATTGCCGATCGAGATATCGCTCAGCGTGGCAGAAGTTCCTCGAGTCGTGGAATCGTTGCCGGTGGAGGAGTCTGCGTGCGTCGCGCTCTCCTCGGAACATGTGTTTGAGCTCGACATCGAAGGCGAGGCCGTGAGGACGACGTCCTTGTGCGATTTCATCTCTGCATCGCCGGCATGCCGCTTGTCAGATTCGGACTCCATGTTAAAACGACAATATTACAACGTTGCTTTCGAAAGTACAATAAAACACAGCCGGGCATCAAAGTCGAAACGAAATTTGTGGCTGTGCCACTCGTTGACAATTTGGGTCAATCATTTTGACTTAACTCGGAACTCGGCCCACTAGATTAGGATCAGTAAGAAATATCCGATCGATATCCGCGGCGTTTCTTTCGTTTGCATCGCTTCATCCACGAAATGGCGCAGTCTTCCAGGGAAATCATCGCGTTCGGCGGCACTACGCCGTACGAGCTCGTCGCCGACGAACAATTCGAATTGTCGCTGCTGTCCGTTGCGTCGCGCACATAATGGTTCCTGGTCAATTCCGCGTCGGAGTGGTACGTGTCGGCGAATTGGTAATCCTTATATTGCGTTACCGCCGAATCGTGAGAGGCTGAAGATTGACTAGAGTGGGCAGATGAACGGGAATCGGTCAAAGCTGTCTTCGAAGCGGCATCGTATTTAGGCGCCGTATTTCCCATGTGGGTAATCGAGTTTGTCTTAGTTTCGTGCGAAGGGCCTACTTTTTGAAATAAACTTCCGAAGCGACGCTTGCGACGCGCTTCGGACTCCAACGATCGCGCTTTTCGACGATCAATTCGGGAATTCACAGGTTTCGAATTCCAGAAACCCATTTTCCAGAAGGACATCGTGTATGGACGAATTTGGAAACGACTGATCAATTTTGTACGTGTGTTTGTCAAGTAGCAAGATTATTATGACAAATTATTAGATATTTGAACAAATATTTCAATTGTTTCAAATGAAACGAAGCAGAAAACTGTACTGATGTTCACACGTTTTTAAGTTTTGCGCCTCTAGGATCACAGGGTTCCTTCCGTTGGTGCATAGATAGCGCTACGCGTATCATTTTAAAAGTTACACAAATAAACAACCAAATGTTTTTATTAAAAAAAATGTTTGAATGCAGAAAAATAGTTTAGAAAAACTCGAATGCAAATTGATGTGAATAACGTGATGTGTTCGTCCGAAACAAATGAATAAGACGTTGTGATTTCCACGCTGCGGTGAAATACATCTTTGGATGCAGGTGATGACGAATCGAATGTACTTTCCTCACCTGTTCATACTGATTAACTCAAAAATAGCACTCGGTTGACGGTTCCGCGTCATTCGTCATTCACAATCGGCCGACGAAAGTTTCCAGCGTTTCGGCCGACCGTTTCGATCACACGTTCACGCGCGCCCTGCTCATCGAATATTTAACAAACAGCCGCGAATCGAAATGATTCATCAATACTCGCGCCCGACGCACTCACTCCTCGAGCATCTAATCTTAACTCTTCACCACCACATAGACCGACCGACGACACGACAATGAGCGGGCGCGTTCCGGCCGGTTTTCCCCACGCTGTGGCTCGCCCGTCTTCTCAGTACACGCTCGCTGCCCGCGTCGGCATCGTGGCCGCGCGGCGTCCTCACTTCCAAATCGCCGCCGAAGATGCGGTGCGTCCTGTGCAGGTACTCGCGCGAGAACTCCGTCGTCATTTGAACCATCGGCGACTTCGCCACGGTGTGCGATGGCACAGTGAGGAACTCCACCGCGTCCCACATCACCTTCGAGGTTAGCTCGCTACATGCATACTTTGCATCGAATTCCTTTATTGCGGATCGCCACTTCCGACGATAACGCTCTATCTAATCACCTGCGCATTGGGGCCTTAATTGTGCGACGCCTTTCAGGTGCTGATAGGCAGAGCATTGCAGCTAAGAGATTGAGCACCACTTCGCAATGGGCAGGTCATTGGTGTCGCAACAGCACCAGCGCTCCCAGGAAAGTCTGGAGCATACGGACAAGCAACTGCACTCGACCACATCACCCACCATGATGGTGTCGCCTCCGTTGTTCTACACGTCCGCCGAGGAAGAGGACGAGAGCGTTGACAATGACTCAAGAGACACATCTTCTCTGTCAGCTGATGAGCCCACGGAATTCTTGAATCAGGTTGCCGGACACGTCAACGGCGCCCAGCAAAGGGGCCAAACGTTGGGTACGTTCGACGCGAACTTGATCGCACTTATCGGCCTTTGTCGTCAATCGTATCATCACCATTCATGCATGGAATATTTTGTGTTTGCTTGTAATTCAATAGCCACCTCATGCATTTGATTGTTTCCATTTTGCTGACCTGAGCTTCTGTTTATAATGCTTCTGTTGCACAACACCATCACTGTTGCCATGGTAACTAATGCCTGTGATTTTATTAAGTGTTTATGATACTTTGCACACGACTAACAATAAACTAAAACGAACCGCCTGGTTCCTCCTCCCTCAGTTATCTTCGCCCGCCTCCGCACCTCACTCACTCTCTCGCGCCGTTTAGAAAATGGGTGATATGTTTATTTGTTCGCCGTACCAGCGATACTACGAATTTGAACATCATAGGACGCTTTATTGCATTTGCTATCAAGCGCGCGCAATTGGTTTTTACGTTAGCATAAACAGTCGGGCAATGCACGTTGCTTGGCCGGGTGTTTGCATTCTTCGCACATCGATTGTTTGGTGTTTGAATATTCGCGTTGCATCGTACATTTTGCATCACGACGGCGGGCGAAGCGTTCTGTAATGTTATTGTTTCTCGGCTCAGGTATACTGTGTTGCTCTCGAAATTTGTTTGAATTTCGGTGCGTTATTATCTCGCGAGCGCGTGCGAAACGAGAGCGCCGCTGACCGGGTCGATCGACGTGATGATCACCTTCGCGTATTGCGCAGGTATCGTGAAATTCAAGGAGGCGCTCTTGAAGCCCATACCCAATCCGGTGTACTACGAACGCGAGGCTTCGTTCTACGAAGGCCTGCAAAAGATAACCGGCCACTACGACTGCGACGTGGAGCCGGACGTCTTGATCAGGCACCTGGTGCCGAAGTACTTCGGACGCAGCGTTGTGCAGCTGAACGGGGCATGCGTCCAATGTCTGGTCATAGAGGATCTCACCAGGGGGATGCGGGAACCGTGCGTGATGGACGTTAAAGTTGGTAGACGCACCTGGGATCCGGATGCGTCATTCGATAAGATGAAGGTCGAAGAGGTAGATATCGATTTTCCACGCGCACCGTGATTGTATTTGGAAATATGTTCGTTGCTTTCAGGCGAAATACATTGACTCCAAGAGGGAATTCGGCTTCTGCATACCTGGCTTTCAGGTATACGACGTGAAAACTGGTGCTCTTCAAAAATTCGATAAGAATTATGGACGACATCTGAATCGTGATACAACCATTGATGGTTCGTACGTTCGGCAGGAAACTTCTTCTCTCGAATAACTTCGTTCCTTGCAGCTCTACGTATTTTTCTAAACTGCCAAGGCAAAGCAATCAACCGTGTGCTTATCGTACAGCTGTTAGTAGATTTGTGGCATATCCAACGTTGGGCCCGCAAGCAGCAACGTCATCGCCTCTTCTCATCCTCGATCCTCCTGATTTACGACGCGCGTCGTTTGCGGCAATTGCACGACGTTGATCCGAAAATGCCCCCGCCCATTATTCCACCCTTGCCGGAAGTCGCCTGCGGCCTGCGACGCACAAACAGCCTTTACAGACCGCTCAGCCTAGCGATACTCAACGACAAATGCACCAAGACCGGCTTCAGCGGGCAGCTAAATAAAGAAGGGCCCATCTTTCCGTGTCGCGCGCGCAAACTCAAGCCGACGCTGCAAGCGTCCGAAAACAATAACAACAAACGATCTGCGAACACACTCAAGCGCATGCATTCATTCCAAAACAATTACGACGAGGATCTGCGTTCGATCCGAACCGACTACACCAGCATGCTCGAGGATCTCGTCGCGGACCATCGCGCGCCTTTGTGGGGAGTAGCGCGCATGATTGATTTCGCTCATGCCTTTCCTTCTGACGCTGGCCCACGTCCAGATTATAACTATTTAGACGGCATCGACAACCTCGTGCAAATTTTAGAGACGTTCCTCGCTGAAAGTGACGTCCAGGAATGAATATTTTTGTACTTACATAGTATATATCGATTATTTAAAGAATAAAATGTATTTTCTGTGGTTTATTTTATCTAACGGTGAGGGCAAATAATTGATTTGGACTTGTCGACTGATGATTCATTTTGCCACTGAATCATCTCCATCGGTGAGTGTGGACTCCATGGTACTATTTTTAAGTGTCTCATCCCCG
Source organism: Ecitophya simulans (assembly GCA_027574965.2). Classification (NCBI taxonomy): domain Eukaryota; kingdom Metazoa; phylum Arthropoda; class Insecta; order Coleoptera; family Staphylinidae; genus Ecitophya; species Ecitophya simulans. The sequence goes on along the minus strand of JAODGE020031629.1, from coordinate 5,215 downwards.
TTGATAACAGTAATCATAGATTGATTAGCGGAGCTTCCGGAGGAATGCGTATCATCGTAGTTGCTCTCGTCCGACCAACGTTTAGTGTCTGTTTAATCAGAAATCAAATATCTGCGGGTTAGTTTCCCATGTTAATCATTATTACCGCTATGTTCCTTATCGCGGAAGTGCGATCCATCGTCGGGTGACTGCACTTTGATATCTGCCTTCTCCGGTGACTTGCAGTCTCCGATTAAAGATAATATTAGTATCTGGTTGATAAAGTTACAGCTCTATATAGTGTAGTACCTTCATTGCCTTTCAGGTTTTCTTTAGAGTTTGGCGTTTTTTCCTCAAGATTGCGAAAGGATTTCTCGGCATTCGACTCCATTTTTCAAACGCGTGTGAGTGATTGTTTAGGGTCGATTTAAAGTGGCAGCTAATATTATTGTTTTTTTTTTCACGACACAATAATGTTTGTTTATTGTCAGTAATCTATGTTGCTGCGATCGAACAATTCCCCAACAACCAAGTTTCGGAAGATATGTTGTTACACTGATGAGAACTCAAATTCGTTAAAATAAAAACCGTCATTGCTCACCTTTGAAGATTAATAAATCAAATCATCATAACTGGTGCAAAAATTGAAAGAGATTTGTAGTTATTTCGTTCAAGTATTGCGATTGTAATCATGGACTACAAACAGTACAGCGATAGAGGCATTTTTAAATAATTGCACTTTATTTCAAACATGGCCATTCACTTATAATTTAAAAGTATTACATTTGCACTGCTTTTGAAATAAATATATGGTATGTACAGTGGTACTATATGATTATCCAACTCACTGCTCTTCGAAATTGGCAGTGTCGACGTTAAATCTAATTAATTACCCACAACCGATAAATTAACGTAAATGAAGATCCCGTTGAATTTTAATTTGAATAAACCCCAGATTCAAATTACTGTTCGCAAATGAGAAATTTGCTAGGCTCTATCGAGCGGAAATTTCCCATTTGTGAACTAAAATGGCATCGAACTAAAACGCGACGATGTATAATCTACAGATGAGTTCTTCTGCGTCGCTTGCCGACGCTGATAGTTTCGATCGGCACCTCCCACCTTGTGCCGTAGCTGTGCAAACCACGACATTGCAGCAGTTTGGCTGTACGCTCGCACTGTTTGCTGATGGGCCAGTACGCGTGATCCTGAGGACATTGGTACACGTAGCCCTGCATCTTGCCGCGGTAGTCCAATGAACGTTGGCATTTAATAAAGAGGTTGCTGCAACCTTCGCCTTCGTCAGCGTTCAACTCATGGTGTCCTTCGTTTGGACAAAGTACTTGGTGCCCTGGCATTGGAACCTGCGCATTCGAAGTTGTTAAGACGATTTTATAACTCTTTGTTCCCACTTACCGGCGGTAGCGAGTTGTCGTCCAGCTTCCTGTAGAATCTCTTTGTAGCAATCTTTCCCGTACATGGAGTAGTTTCGTTAGCTGGTAGACATTGAATCTTTTCCTCGTCATAGAGGAGGCCATCTGGACAGCTCAAAACTAAGAGCTTCATATCGAAGTTCTTATCGTTGTTGGTGCATTGGTAGAGAAGATTGCAGTACTTGGGATGACGCTTGAAGCCGGTGGGACAGACAAGCGCAATCTGGTCGCCCATGAGTTCGCCGATTGGACAGTTCGGAGTCGTGCTGCTGACGCCATCCGGCGTTGTGTGCTCTGTGACTGTTGGAGTAAACAATTCAGTGCTAGGTAAAGGTGTACTGCCTTCTGGTGTTAGAGTCGTGCTTTCTGAAGCTGACGTAGGTGGTGTTGATGGTACCAAGGTACTACTACTAGTTGATATGCTTTCTGTGGGGGAAGTAGTGCTACTGTCTGGAGACAGTGTGGCAGGTGTGGAGCCTCCGGGTAGACTGGTACTTGTACCAGGTGTGCTCGCGGGTATCGTACTAAGTGGACTGCCTTCAGTGGTAGTAATTTCGGTAGAAATTGCAGTGCTAGTTGGTGGCTGTGTAGTGACCTCAGTACTTGTAAGTGTACTACCTTCAGGTATGGTGCTACTTATTGTAGTGATTTCAGTAGCGGATGTGGTACTCTCGGTTACTGTGCTAGTGACAGATGAACTGTCCGGAGTGGTACCTTCCGCTGTACTACTTTCAGGTGCTATACTACTTAAAGTTGTGCCTTCAGGCGTTGTACTGCCTGGTGTACCGGTTTCTGAAGTACTGCCCGTATTGCTCTCAGGTGTAGTACTACTTTGTACAGTAGTGGTACTACTTATTGTAGTGCCTTCAGGTGCAATTGTTGTTAATGTGCTACTTTCAGGTGCGAGGCTACTTCCAGGTGTGGTACTTCCAGTACTAACAGGCGATGTATTACCTTGTGTGCTGCTGTCTACCGGTGTGGTACTACCGGTTGTGGTGCTTTCCGGTGTGGTGCTTTGTGTGGTGCTTTCAGTGGTACTGCCTGCACTACTTTGTGTATTGCTCTCTGTACTTGTACTACTTGCACTTTCCGTAGTGCTGATTTGTGTGGTTCCGTCTGTTTGAGAACTTGTGGATCCTTCAGGTGTGCTCTCTGGTTGTAGTGTACTACTTCGTGTAGTGCTTTCAGGTAATTCTGTGGTAAGTGTGCTACTTTCCGTTGAATAACCTGTTTCAGGTGTAGTATTAGCGGCAGACGTAGTCGTACCTTCAGTGCTCCCTGAAGTCGTATAACCATCGGATGTACTACCTGTAAAGCCTCCCGTTGTACCACTTGCGTCTGTGGTGACACCCTGTACAGTAGTTGGAACATTCGTTGTGCTTTCTGTAGTTCCTGTTATACCTGTTGTTGTGGGCGCATGAGTTGGTTTGGTCGGCGGTGCCTACAAAATAGAAAATGGTAGATTTCCATTCTGAATATTCTGAAAATGTTAAAATATGTACTTGAGTAGGCGGCGCTGGCCCCGGCTGTGGAGGACAATTGCGTTGAACTGCCGATGGATGGTTACAGACTTCGATGGCAGGATCAAAAATGGTTCCAGGCCCACAAATAAATTCATACTTTTGGAATCTTGTACCCCTAGATGTGCTATTTTTATCGTCTAAATCAACACAACGGTAAAATTTCTGACAATCGACTTGATCTGGGAAAAAGCCTTCTTGTTTACACTGTTCTGCAACTTGGCTCCCCGATTGAGGTGGTTGCGCTGGTTGACCACCTGGGCATGGTTGCGTTGGTTGGGTTGGTTGTCCTGGCTGCGTGGGCTGACCTGGTTGTGTAGGTTGCCCGGGTTGAGTAGGCTGTCCAGGCTGAGTTGGCTGTCCAGGTTGCGTAGGTTGTCCAGGCTGAGTAGGTTGAGTCGGCTGACCTGGTTGTGTCGGTTGCCCAGGCTGAGTAGGTTGAGTTGGTTGGCCAGGTTGAGTTGGTTGCCCAGGTTGAGTCGGCTGACCTGGTTGCGTCGGTTGTCCAGGCTGAGTAGGTTGAGTTGGTTGGCCAGGTTGAGTTGGTTGTCCAGGTTGAGTAGGTTGAGTTGGTTGGCCAGGTTGGGTTGGTTGTCCAGGTTGAGTCGGCTGACCTGGTTGTGTTGGTTGTCCAGGCTGAGTAGGTTGCCCAGGTTGTGTTGGTTGTCCAGGTTGAGTCGGCTGACCTGGTTGTGTTGATTGCCCAGGCTGAGTAGGTTGAGTAGGTTGCCCAGGTTGTGTTGGTTGTCCGGGTTGAGTAGGTTGTCCTGGTTGAGTAGGCTGACCTGGTTGAGTAGGTTGTCCTGGTTGATTAGGTTGTCCAGGTTGAGTAGGCTGCCCTGGTTGAGTAGGTTGTCCTGGTTGAGTAGGTTGTCCTGGTTGAGTAGGTTGTCCTGGTTGAGTAGGTTGTCCTGGTTGCGTAGGTAGTCCTGGTTGCGTTGATTGTCCTGGCTGAGTTGGTTGTCCTGGTTGCGTCGGTTGTCCTGGGTAAGTAGGTTGTCCTGGGTAAGTAGGTTGTCCAGGTTGAGTAGGTTTTCCTGGTTGAGTAGGCTGCCCTGGTTGAGTAGATTCTCCTGGTTGTGTCGGTTGTCCAGGCTGAGTAGGTTGAGTTTGTTGCCCGGGTTGAGTCGGTTGCCCAGGTTGAATTGGTTGACCCGGATGAGTCGGTTGGCCTGGTTGGCCAGGTTGGATAGGTTGGCTTGGTTGAGTAGGATGGTCTGGTTGCCCGGGTTGACCACATGCACCTCTAACTGCCCAAGGATGATTACATGTTAACAAGTCTTGATCCCATACGGTATTTGGTGAACAAGTGAAGGGATACTGCGTGTATCCATTTCGACCATTGTCAACGCAACGATAAAATTTTGAACAATCTGCTGAGTCTCCCATAAATCCTGATGATACGCACGAATTTGGTGGTTCTCTACCAGATTCACCAGGTTGACTTGATTGCCCTGGCTGGGATGGTTGACCAGGTTTTCCGGGTTGAGTAGATTGTCCAGGTTGCCCCGTTTGAGATGGTTGACCTGGTTGGTTAGGTTCTCCCGGTAGAGTTGGTTCTCCTGGTTGTGTAGGTTGTCCTGGTTGAGTAGGTCGTTCAGGTTGAGTTGATTGCCCGGGTTTAGTAGGTTGTTCTGGTTGTCCTGGTTGCGTAGGCTGGCCTGGTTGAGTAGATTCTCCTGGTTCAGTAGGTTGTCCTGGTTGGGTTGGTTGTCCAGGTTGAGTCGGCTGACCTGGTTGTGTTGGTTGTCCAGGCAGAGTAGGTTGAGTTGGTTGCCCAGGTTGTGTTGGTTGTCCGGGTTGACTAGGTTGTCCTGGTTGAGTAGGCTGCCCTGGTTGAGTAGGTTGTCCTGGTTGATTAGGTTGTCCTGGTTGAGTAGGCTGTCCTGGTTGGGTAGGTTGTCCTGGTTGAGTCGGTTGTCCTGGATAAGTAGGTTGTCCTGGTTGAGTAGGCTGTCCTGGTTGAGTAGGTTGTCCTGGTTGAGTCGGTTGTCCTGGGTAAATAGGTTGTCCTGGTTGAGTAGGCTGCCCTGGTTGAGTAGGTGTTCCTGGTTGAGTAGGCTGTCCTGGTTGAGTAGGCTGTCCTGGTTGAGTAGGTTGTCCTGGTTGAGTAGGTTGTCCTGGTTGATTAGGTTGTCCTGGTTGAGTGGGTTGTCCTGATTGTGTAGGCTGTCCTGGTTGGGTAGGTTGTCCTGGTTGAGTAGGCTGCCCTGGTTGAGTAGGTTGTACTGGATAAGTAGGTTGTCCTGGTTGAGTAGGCTGCCCTGGTTGGGTAGGTTGTCC
>JAODGE020031621.1:0-13554 GCA_027574965.2 Ecitophya simulans | reverse complement strand
GTTCTCCCTCCCCTGGCCACCGCCCCGGCGCTGGCTCCGCTCCTCTAAGGACTCGGGCCTCACCGTCTTGCTATCCTTGCTCATGCCAGTCGAGCTCATCTGCAGCTCCCGGGCGATCAGCGACTCCGTCTCGAAGTCCAGGACGTCATCGTGCGTCTTGCTTGAGATCTTCCGTGGCTTCTTCTTGTGTGGCTGACGCGGCGCCTTGATGCGGGACACACGCACGTCGGCGTTGCCGATGCTGGAGAGCACGAAGAAGATGGCCACGGCCCCAAGAAGGGCGGCAGCAATCGCGATGAAGTAATCCATTTGGCTGCTTTTCTTTTTAAGTTATTGAGTTTTCTTTTGTGTTTGTTCGGTTGTTCAATGAGGGCTTTTCGTTTGGAAAAGAGTGAGAGAAATGAGAAAGAGGGGGGTGGCAGATGGGCTAATCGCACTTTATGTTCGCGCTGCGCTGTGTGAGGTGTGTGTGTGTGTGTGTTTATTAGTATTATTATTATTATTGGAATAATAATAATAATACAGGGCGAATGACAACTACACAGAGAGCGCAACGAGGTGTTCGACAATGTTGAGGATAAAGAGGAGGGAGTGGGGAGAGAAGGAGAGCAAAGGAGAGTGAATGAGATTATGGAAAGAGAGATGCGGGGGGGAGTTAAAACAAAGCGGCAAAAGCATCATCTTTCAACATGAGGAATGGAGAAAGAGTAAAGAAGTCATCGACATCTTTTTTATGGATGTAGAAAAAAAACACTCGATAAGCACGAGTGAGTTAAGAAGAGAGAAAGAGAGAGGTACCCTTCTCTCACACTCTCTAATGCATGCACGCTCATTGTCATTGGGTTGTAAGTGTTTTTTTAATTTTCGTTTTCGTGTTGTGTAGTGTGTGTAGATAGTTTATATAAAAAGGAATTGCGGTGAGATCTAATCAGGGGCCCAGGCGCTCACTGCCAACGGGGAGGCCCCGTAGAAGGAAGAGAGAAAGAGAGGGGGGAGCGCGCACTTGACCGTTCATGTTTGCTTTAAAAGGAAAAAGACTGTAGGTATAAATAAGTGGTACATTCTTCTGCTGTGTATGGTTTTTGAGCGTACGTGCCTGTAGATGTGAGTTACGACACTGGCCACCATGTGTATGCGATCATTATATCGTCGTCAGTAAATCTAATCACCTCTGCTGATAAAAATGAGACTGCTGCAACGATGGCAATGATGTGCCGGCCCAAGTCGATTCATTATTCGATGACTTCTCTCCCCTTCCATCCCTCTCACTCTCCCCAACCCTTTTTTCTTTTTCTAACAACTTATGCCTGTGCCCGCCCTCCCCCCCCCCCGCTCCCGCTCCTCCTTCTCCTCCCGACGTGACGAAAAGAAGAGAACGCGGCTTCCCTCACAATGAGGTCATGCTGCCGTCAGGGACTCCTTCTTCAGAGCGGTTACATTGGTAAAACAAACACACATACACACACAGTGCGCACTGATTATCCGTCTAATTTAATATTGTCAAGACCTGCGAGACGTTTTCAAGGAGGTCACTAAGACCGCCTCTGCACACATCGACGGACGAAGAGCGTCCATGCACTCACACACACCACCTTCCAGTACACACAATTGATCAACCTCTCCTCACCAGGTATACACTCCGATTCCGCCACTCTCTCCCCCTCAGCATCTCTCCTCCCTCGTTGTTGTTTTTTTCGCGTAGTCCTCTTCGATTTATGTTATTGATGATGCTGTCATTGGATGTCCGCCTCTGCTCAGTGCAATGGGACATATGTGCGCGAGTGAGTGTGTGTGTGTGTGTGTGTGTGTGTAGCGCAACCTCTCACTCTACGCCGTCTTCTTTGCACTCATGACAGCTGCAGAGGCGAGCAAGTAGTTGTTCCTGCGCACGCCATGCGTGAAAAGGGGCAAGTACTTTCCGACCGTCTCTGCGACCGGGTAAATCAGGCGGAAGCCACCAGCACAGCGCAGCTCCTCCTCCGCCTCTACCAACATCAACGTCTCCTCAGCGGAGAGCTGAGACTCCGGATCTGCAGATGCATTGAAGCGCTGCAGGAGGGGCTTCCCCATGATCAACGCGCTGGCGTTGGGGTGCTTTCCGAAAGAGTAAATGCGCTCCGGACGTGACGGGTGGGCGCCACGTGGGACGAAACTACCGCCGTTGTCATGCTCGCCTTTTCCATCCAGCGGTGGCGCAGCGGCCCCACGACTGGAGGTCGATGTGGAGACGAGATCGCGACGGCACGGCACGGTGCGTACGAGGGTCAGCATGTGAGCCAGCATCCGCGACTTCACCGCCTTATCAAGAGTGGTCCCGGTGGCAAGGGAGGGCATGATGTTGACCTCGATCAGGCGCACCTTGAGCTCGTCATCCACCATCAGATCCAACCCAAAGAGCTCAAAGCAGTTGCGGCCTGTCTTGTCGCTGCACTCGGCGCGCAGCCGGTCGACGACGTCCTGCTCAATGCTGAGGAAGGCCTTCACCACCACATCATCGCACTCCTTCTCAATCTGTGCCCATGCCTCCTCGCCGCTGGGGTGGTGGCAGCGCAGGTGCCGCTGGAGGTCCGAGATGCACCACTTAATATCCACCGCATCTTCTCCATTGTAGTCTTTCCCACGGCTCTCTCGATTGAGCTCGGCGGTCTTGTTGACAGAGTAATTAGTGAGATGCATGTGGATGTTGTCCAGCTGCTTGTCAGCGCCAGGATATTTCTCCGCAGCGAAGCGCACCAGTCCTTCATCAAAGAGGTAAATGCGGAGCGGGTCAAAAGAGGTGACGACACAGTACACTCGTAAGTCGAATTTGCGGCCATAGATGAGCAGCGGGTTGCCAACGTACCGCTGGCACACCATTTGCTTGCACCCGCTCGGCATTGGAGGAACGCCGCGGTGAAGGTGAATGCCGCGGCCACAGCTCGAGGCACTGGGCTTCACTATGTAAATCAGTGGATTCTTCTCTGTGCCAGGGTTGCGCTCGGCGTCCAGCTGGAGCTCCACCTTCTGGCGCGGGATGAGGAAGGAGGTCGGGACGATGTTGTACACGCCATCGCCAAAGTAGCGCCGCATCTTGTGCATGTTCTGTGCGAGACTGTCCTTGCGGCCGATGCCCCAGGTACCGGGGAAGTGGTTCACCTTCTGATAGGGTGAGAGCGAGGCTAAAGTGTAAGGGGTAGCTCGCTTAGCCCAGAGAATATTGAAGAGGGCGTTGGAGGGGGTATACTTCATCCCCGCCGCCTCAAAGGCACTGATCACCACCTTGAACGCCACCGCACCGGGGCCAATCTTGAAGAGGCACATCCGATTCAGATTGTCGCACTGCACAGCGACGCTGGAGAGCGGCATTCCGGGCCGATCGTTCGGATGCAGCTCCTCGTTGATCTGCTGTGGCAGTCCGCGCGGGTCGATCATGTCCTTCGCCGATGGCCTGCCGTAATAAATAGGGAAGAAGAGGCTGGCTGCTGATGCGGCATGCACGGGCTCCACGACTGGGTATGTCATTTTTACTACAGAGTTATTGGCGGTGGTGGTGGGGGGGGTAAAAGTGCTGGAGGTAGTGCAACGATGTTGTGGTTGCTGTTGCTGGTGGTGGTGGCACGACTGCGCACGCTCGCGACCTTCTACCCCTTCTGCTGCTTTGTTGTGGCGCCACGTGTCCTCCGGCTCCGATGCTCGACGCCCGCTCGGTGGTTTGTACTTTGGGTTTGAAAAGTCCTCGTTGTTGGGGTCTGCCACGTACCTGCCCACCTCCAGTCGCTCATGTGCTAAAAGACGGTAGGTGCCGTGTATTGACAGCAGGTCATCGTCAACACACCCGCTCTCCTGATCAACCCACAGACTCTGAGGATAGAAATGTGGGACACCAGCCGCCGGAGGAATTAGAGAACTACGTGAACCGTTGGACGGCGCCGCGGACGCTGACGGTTGAAGCGATGAATGTTGTACAACAGTACGCGTGGGCAGCCGCGAGGACGGCACTGCAAACTCACGCGACGCCATCTTCGTCAGCGCTCGGCTGCGGAACCGTGAAGTGCGGGGAATCTGCCTGAGGGGGGGCGTCCTGCAGTATTTATATATATGTGTGTTTGTGTGTATATTTATATATGTATGTGTGTGTGTGGTGAGAGAGTCACTGTGAAGCGGTTTCTCTCTCTGTGTGTACTGTGTATGTATACGCACCGTAAATGTACTGTATGTGTATCTAAGCTGCACCGCGGCCCTCTCTGTGTTCCTGAGCAAAGTTTTTCACAACGTGTGATAGAGAGAAAGAGGAGCAGGAAAGCGTGTGAAGCACGTTAAAGATACTCGACTGCATCACCCTGCATGCTGTTGGTGAACGAGAAACGGGGAAAGGGTGGCGTCGCTCCAACGTTGAAGTGAATGGAACTCCCGCCCATCCGAATTGATTACATAATAAAATACTGCATATGTGCCTTCTTATCATTTTTGGGGGGGAGAAGGAGATTGACAGTCATGAGAGAGGCCTGTAGGAGGGGGTGCTGCGTAGTACTATAGGAGTAACAACGAGAGCAGAGATAGAATTTAAGCTCAAGCGAGAGGGTGAGGCGGAACGCGGTAGTGGTAAGTGCATTTTTTTATAGCAAGTAGGTGTTTACATGCACACACACACACACTCACGTTCCCACAAACGTGCTAAAGGGATAAAGGAACAACACAAGAGAACCCTCTCTGAGCCCTCCTCCGTTTTTCTATCTTCCAATCGCATAAGTGCCCCCTTCAAGCATGACGCATCAGCAACCCTCTTTTCTCCAAGTGTCATGAGACATGATTTGCAGGATAAGAATATATTGATGGTATGCGAATTTGCACTCGCCCACATCCAACATTCCATAAGAACAGAGAACACAAAAGCGTCTCGCAGATATATCCCTTTGTTGAAGCTCGTTTCGTTCGCACACACACACATACCCCTCAGAGGAGCAGGCGTATTACCCACTTCAGACGTCGGTATGTATGCGTGTGTGGTCTCATGCATAACATGAACAGTAAATAGCTCATAAAAAAAAGAAAGAAAGGCTATCAAATCCGCCAAACAAACAGTCCAGTTGCCCCCATGAAACCGTCGCGGAGTGCACAGAAAGGCCAGACAAATAACCAATCAACAAGTACCAACACAGCAACTCAGCTGTACCTCTGTGTGCTGTGCTGTGCTGTGTGTACGAGAAGAGATAAAGGGGAAAAAGATAATTAATGCGGGGGGAAATACTGACCCATATACATTTATATATATATATATATATATTGCAAACCCAAATGCGCACACTGCCAGCGCATTGCGGCTATGTACATCTGAAACGACACGCTTGTCAGAGTCCTCTGTGGACACTAACGTGAGAAACCCACACAGCGACAAGTGGGAATGAATCCTCCAGAAAAGGACGGAGAGAGAGAGGCCACCGTTACCGCAGGTTCATCCTCATTGGTGGAGAGAAAGAGTGTATTTGTATGTATATATATGTGTGTGTGCGCGTGCATGCAAGCGGGAACTCCTCTCCCATTTTGAGGGAAAAAATGGTGCAAAAGTGGTCGCGAGAACAGGCAGCGGCCTGATAGGAAAAGAGCGCAGGGGGGGTAGGGGAATCAGAGGCGGGACACCACCTCTCCACTCGCTACATCCCACACGCACGATGCATTTTGGCGATCCACAGATCACGGTCCTCCTGCGAGTTGGCGAGTGCGATGATCTTCTGGCCATTATTAAACCAAATCACCAGCTGATACGGGTGGGAACGGCAGTACACATCGGGGACAGGGAACACGTCGCTGACTGTTTCCAGCCCAGCGAACTTTGGAGCGACCGAGTCCTTGTCTGGGCTGTCGCTGAGCGAAATACGCAGCTGTCCTTTACTGATGGAAAAGTATCGCTTCTTCCACTTGAGGTCGGAGCTGTACTTGAGCAGATAGCCACCGTGCTCCACCTCCGTGCTGACCACGCCGAAACGCACCGACGACGGGAGTGGCTTCTTGCTACGACTATCTGCCAGCTGGCGGAGGATCTCCTCCTTGGCAGGCGAGACGATGGCCTCGGAGTTCTTCACGATCTCCTCGAAGAGGTTGGCCACGTACTTCATGAACTCCGTCCCGAGGAGCTGCTGTGTGGTGGGCCGCTCAACCGGATTCTTGGAGAGCAGCGGGTCTAGCAGCGCCTTCATGCTGTCGGACACTGGACAGGGAAACGTGTCGTACTTGCCGTACAGCACCTGCTGCATAATCTCACGCTGCGAGGGCCCCTTAAAAGGCCTGTGAAGAGTGAGCAGCTCGTACAGGATCACACCAAGCGACCACATGTCCGCCTTTTTGCTGTACCGCTTGCGCTCCCAGAGCTCGGGGGCGAGGTAGTAGGGAGTGCCGCAGAAGGACAGGCCCACGTCCAGCGAGACGGAGTCACTGTACTGCTTCGAAAAACCAAAGTCGCCCAACTTGATGATGCCAGTTGGCATTAGAAATATATTGGCGCTCTTGAGATCGCGGTGCATCATGCACCTGGAGTGCACCTCATCCAGGGCCAGAACAATCTGATAAAAGAGGAGACCCACCTCGTGCTCCTTGAACGGCAGCCGCTCCTTGAGTCGCTGTTTGATCTGCTTATTGAGGTCGCCACCGCTGCCGTACTCCATAATAAGCAGCAATTTATCCACCGAGCGGAAGTCGTCGTAGTGCTTCACGATTCCGAAATGGCGACAGGCGGCAAGGCAGTGCAGCTCACTGCGCGCGTACGCGGCCTGCTTGTCATCGCTCAACATCACAAATTTCGCCACCACCTTGCACGTCAGGTCCGACCCACGCACAGCCACAAACGCAGCGGTGGTGGGGTTGCGGCCTACGAGGGTCTTGAGAATGTACATGTGTTCGCGTGGGTCGGCGGACTCTGGTGGCTCCTCGCCCTCCTGCACCTCAATGGTGGGGTTGTGCGGATCCATCGACGCCACGTGCCGCTCCATCTCCTCCACGCTGGAGAAGAGGGACTTGGGGAAGTACTTTGTGTACTGGTGAAGCAGCTCCATGCCCTGATCACGGCTGTCATGGGTCATGATGGCAGGAGCAGATACTCGAAGTGTGTGTACGTGTGTATGTATATATGTATGTATGTATGTATGTGTGTGTAAGTGTAAACGCTATTATAATCGAAAAAAGGTTATACGGGTACCTAATGTATATTGAGAGGGTACACTCTGCGAGTGTGAGGCAGAGTAAGCAATTATAATAATGATATATCGCCCTTTTTGGGGAAGTGCTGCTGTTGTTGATGTTGTTGTTGAATTCTCTTCCGACTTTCTATCTTCACTTCTTCTCTCTCTGCGTCGGTCTGTCTGATCACCACCAATATAGTTAACATGAAATATATATAAAAAGGGTAAAAGACAGAATGAGGGGACATTGCGTGCGTGGTAAGGAGATGAACATAAAGATTTTTAAAAAGTGGAGTGGTGGTGATGATCGACTCCACATTCACAGTCAACACACAGACACACACACACAAGCGCGCGCGCGAGCTCGCGATCTCCTTGACCATCCAATCATAATGTGATGATGCGAACATAGCTTTCCCCTCCCCAAAAGAGCGTGCGTGGACAGCCGGCACAGCTGCTGTGAAATCGAGTTTCGCTGTGTCTTATGGTGCGTGCGCATGCGGCTCGTTGCAAACCGAGAGGTGGCGAGGGGGGAAGGGGGATGAAGAACTTAAGCAAGCAAGTGAGAAAGATATAGATCATTCTAGGCCACGCTTTGCGGCTCGATTTAAAAGCGAAACCGCAAGCTGCTCATAATATCATCAGCGGTGCGCTTCCGCTTCCCGATTGTGGATGTCAGTGCCGTCAACATAACCTGCTGCTGAGAGAGCGGAGGCGTGGCGGTGGCAACATCAGAGTCCACCAACAGCGCATCGTCATCCTTATCTTCATCAGTCGTCTCGGGAAAGAACGCGGCGGCAGTGCTGGCCCTCAGCTCACCGGCCTGCGTCAGCTCCAACGGCACTGCTGGGCTCGCAGTCGGATAGTTGCCTGCAGTGTCGGAGGTAGGCAGCTGTCTGCTGTTCACTGGCTGCTGAGAAGTCACCTGACTGATCAGCGGTGGAGCTGAAGTTGTGTCACCCACCATCGGTCCCGCTCGCTGTGAGGCGAGTATCGCCTGCGGGTGGATCCACTGCCGATCAAATGTGCCAGCGGGATACTGCGCAAAGCTGCGGGGGGTGTCGCGTGACACACTCACCGCGTGCGCCAACTGGGCAGCGCTACTGACCGCCGCGCTGCCGGACCGCTCCCGCACCTGCGCGGGGGAGTCGCCACCAAAAGGGAGCATCCACGGCGGGAGCAACCGCTGCTGCTGCTGATCTCCCTTCACGAGGGACTCCGTCGCCGCTGAGCATCGCACTGCGTTGAGCACTCCGTCACCCAGGCCCCCCGGCACGTCCCTGCTGGCGCCGACGCCGCTGCCCCGGTGACCGCCGTCACTGCTGTGGAAGCGGTCGTTGTTTGGGTGGTGTGAAGGCATCTGGCGGTGGTACGTCTGTATAACAATAACGAGCGCGTCCAGCACCGCCCCCTGATACTCCACTGCATCAGGCGAGTCGCTCAGAAACACATCATCGAGACAGCGGCTGCTGCTGTAAATGTCGGGTCCAACGGCGTTGAGGGGGCACTTGAGCGAGTGGGCCGTGCGCTCCATGAGAAAGATGGCCATCGCGGCGTCATCGATGGTGCAGAGGGGTTGGAGGTGCAGTTTTGCGTGTGCCTGTGTGATGCGCACCAGAGATTCCAGCATTCGCACAGTGACCGGCACAGCATCGTCGAGGGCGGGGGTGGCGCCGCGCTGGCGCTGCACCTCGTAGTACTGCCCAAGCAGATCCGCCGCGGCGTCGCTCAGCAGTGGGCCGTCCACGCCAGAGTACTGCCGCCTCAGCCACCACAGGTACCGCGCCGTCTCCTCCGTGCCAAGCGCGGGGTCGGGCTGGTGGCTGGAGACGTTGCAGGAGAGCACGTGGTCAGCAATGAGGGCGTCCACGCTCGCCTGCGGAGTATCCCAGAGCAAAAAGATGAAATCAAATCGGCTCAGCAGCGGGCCGCCAACACCCACCTCCGTCCGACCCGCGCGCTTCACTGGTGGGTTGCAGGCTGAAATGACGGAGCAGGCCGTGCGGAGCTTCGTCACGAGCCCGCCCTTCGCGACGGAGATGGTCTGCTGCTCCATCGCCTCATGTAAAGAGGCGCGATCAGCAACCGAGACGGTGCGCAGTTCGTCAATAATGCAGGCGCCGCCATCGCTCAGCACCAGCGCACCTGGCTCCAGCACCCACTCGCCCTGATCCTTCGTGGCAGCAACCGTCAGCCCCGCAGATGTGCTGCCCATCCCCGTCGTGGAAGTGCTGCGCGGGGCGACCGACGCAGCGAAGCGCAGAAGCTGTGACTTGCCGGTGGATGGGTCGCCGACGAGGAGGCAATGAATCGTACTGCGGATGTGCATGGACGACTTCCCAGTTGTGGAGGCACCCCCCAGCGACGCAAGGAGAATCGACAGCCGCGGTGCGAAGAGCCCAGCAAGCTGAGGGCACACAGAATTCACCAACGCCACACCGCGCGCGCGCTTGTCGTCGTGAAATGAGGTGAAGAAGGTCTCTGGGCTGAACTTGGGCTTATCGGACTGCCTGCCGTGGCGGCGACGCACGGCGGCGGCGCTGGTGCCGGCCATGAGGGTCGCGCCCCTGTACGCCTCCATGGGCAGCACATTGATCGCCCACAGCGCCGGCTCGACAGCGGGGCGGCTGAGCGGGAAGACACGCCTCCACTTAGGGAACAGCATCCCCACCACCTCCACCAGCTGGCCAACCGTGCACTTGCTGCTGAGCTCGTCGTCGAGGGTGACGAGAATGCTGCGCGGCAGCTTCCCCGACTGATTGGAGCGCTGCTGGAGACGGCACTCGGCGTAGTCCATCCACACCTGCCCCACTACCTGCAGGCCCTCGCGCTTGCACCCAGGCGCCAGACAGTGCCCGGGCTCCTGCTCCGCGCGGTCGAATGGGTTCGAGTGAACCTCGTCAACGGCGCGGCAGCGCGGGCACATGCGGCGGTATGCAAAGGGGACGACACGCTTTGTGGTCATGCGGACGATGGAGCCACAGACCTGAATCAGCTGTCCACACCCGGGCGGCAGTGATGGTGGCACGCTACTGAGTGTTGGTAAATGTTGAAGACGCAGTGAGATGTCCGTGGGACTGACCGTGTGGCCAGCCTCCAGACACAGGGCTGCACACTCTGTGCGTGCCAGCTCCATGAAGCCCTGTGTGTCATTAAATAGCATCTCGCCAATGGATGGACACTGCGAAAGGAGCATCATGCAGTCCAGCTGCTGTGTCCAGAGCACACGACCCGAGCGGGACACCTCCTGCCCTTCCTGCTCTGGTGGTATGTGGTTCTGCGGTGGGTTGCAGTAATGCAGAAGGAACTGACGCATCATCGCGGCACTGCCGCTTGCTTCGTGGCAACTGACTCTCGACATTGCGTCTCAACGTCCCTCCTCCCTACCACCACCTCAAACACAAGCACTGCCAGTCGCCTTCAGTCTCGCTTTGCTCAATCACTGCTGGCTAAGGGAAAAACTCACTCTCTATGTTAATGAATATACTGTATGTGCGTATATATGTATGTGCGCCTCCGCCAAATAATCAAGCCGATGGAGTGGCGACGATTCTTTTCTCGGTGGGGGAGGGGAGGGGAGGACGCAACCGGCTCAGTGCGCGATCTATCTGCGCAGACGTAAGGCGCAGCCCCTTTTACACCCGACACTGCCTGTTTGACTCCTTTTTTTTCGGGATAGTCGCAGCGCGCGGTGCTACTCATATATATACATATTGCGCACAAAGAGTGAGAAGAGAACCAACAGCGTACAAACATCTTGATCATCATGGCCACTAATAGAGTAGCAGTAGCGCACATACAGTGTATTTTTTTAATGCGGCTCTTGATTGATTGTTCTTTTGAGGGGTGGAGGGATGCTAACGATTGATTAATAACAGCACATAATAGCAAGCAGAGAAAGGAAAAACAATAGCGCGTAGCAACACACTTCCCACCGTCACCCACACTGTTCCATTAAATACGCGCGTAGGCACAGTAAAATACAAATATATAGAGAGAGAAAAGGATAACGGCACGCTGGCTAGTTAGCTCGAAGAGATACTTTTCCTTGTGAAGTTAAGACGACATCAGTGATTCGTAATAGTCCTCGAGCCCGCTGTTGGCCGCATCAAATTGGGCAAAGATCCGTTCCTGTCTGATCTCCTCCTCCAGCTGCAACAAATACTCCACTACTTCCGGATTGGCCATGTCGCATCCAAACTCACTCCCCACATAAGCCCACACCGGTGGTGCATGCGTCGAGGGTCTGCCAGGGGAAGGTGCTGTGCGGCCACTCGTGCAGAGCCCATCCCCTCGCTCCCCGCTCAGACGCTGCCCACGCTCGTCACTTCTGCGCTGCGCTTGCCTCTGCATCATACGCTCCTTTATTTCCATCCGATGTGACCTCACGTGCTTCACGCTCGCATTATGCTCAGGCCGACACCCCACGCCAGCGTCCATTACTCCTGGGGAGAGAGGGTCAGTAACCAGAAGCTCTTCTCAAAGGAGAATGCGTCGGTGCGTATGTGTGTATGTGTGTGCACGCGTATTATTTCCAGCCAACGCCCACTTTCTCATACATATACACACTAATAAGGGTGGTGAGACACACACACACGTCTGTGTGTGTATCTGTCTATGTGAAGATTCCTTTGTGTTGTTGATGATGCCGTCGCGCTCTCCCTGTGAAGAGCGGAGAGGAAGTCGCGCCGCTGAAGTTTCCTACTGAACATATATTTTTACGTGTGGGTGTGTGGGGGGGGGGGGGGGTAGATATGCAGGAGAAAGCGCGCTTGTATGGTACTGAAATCAAAAGTCACATTGCTGTACCGCCACCTCGCGGTACATAGCGTATCTAACGAGTAAACCACAGCAATACAGACAAAGAACAGAGGCACCACGCACACACACACACCTCTGAAAATCACGGCAGCCAGTCCGTTTGAGGTGTGAAGAAGCACAAACATAATAATAAAAAAGGGAAAATGGGGTAACAGTAATAAATAGATAGACAAAATGAAGGTACATCAAATAGCTCTGTACTATACAAGAAGTGAAGTAAACAGTTATACATATATATATATATATAATTGTAAGAGAGGATGCACCCGCACGTATCTCTGTGTCTGTGTGTGCGTCTAGCACAAGGAGAGAGAGAATAAAGAAAGGGAGATTACTGCCCCCCCCCCTCCCTCCTCCCCCGCCCACTACACTACATTGAATAGAGAAGAGACGTTCCGATACTCAGTCTGCGAGCCTGAGTGCTGCTGGGACGAGTCTGCAGACGTGCGAACAGCGCCGTGCAGATTGTCGGTCGGCGGGTCACAGCGGATACCGCCCTGTCGCTCATCTGAACGCATTACGTGACTGGCGTGGAGGTGATCCTCAGGGGCCTCGGCGCGGCGGCGCAGCGTGTGCCGCGTGCTCTGCGCGTACCAGCGCCGCTGATGAGCGTCGTAGACGTCGCCTGGGGTGCCATACGGACTCTCACGAATCCCCAATGCTCCGTGCGGGTATGAGCGCTCGCACGACGCGTAGAGGGCATCCCGCTGGCCGCGCAGCTGCCGAGCGAAATTTTGGGTGCGCCCCACCGCAACATCCCGTTCTAGCCCCAGCCTATCCCGCAGTGGGTTCGTCACGTACACGTCCTTCTCCCCATCGGCCGCGGGCGCTTCCCCGCCCGCGGCTACCGGAGGCGGCGGCTGGTGTGGCGCCGCTGAAGCGGTCGCCTCTCCGGACAGTGTGACTGCCGTCGGGTGGGTGACAGTGGAAAAGAAGTCCGGAGCAACGACGCCGTCCCGCTCGCAGTTCTTCAGCTCACGCAGCACACACTCCACCTTATGATCTGTGGCCCCCGCCGCCGCGCCACCCACGCGGTGGAGATCGAAGGTGGCCGCGGTCTCCAGCACGTCCATCACTGAGCACTGATACTCGCCTTTATGGGAGTCGTAGGGAGAGGGGCCATCGCGCCAGTGCACGCAGAAGGCAGGGAGGGTCGGCGGCGGGGCGTCCTCTCGGCCACCAGTGCGTGCGGATCGCAATCCGCCAGTGACGTGGGTGCCAGCGCTCTGCGGGGGAGAGCGCAGGCGACGGTCAATGATCGAGCACGCCCAAGGCACCGACATGAAAGGCAACTGCGAGTGTGTAGGAATATATATATATATATATATGTATATAATGTATGCGCGAAGTAGAGAAGGTGAGTGTGACAGCACTCGCCAGTGGCCCAGCGCTATGACAGATAAGAGGAGGAAGAAGGGGAGCAGAGGAGAATGCAGACAACGATCAGGAGACAAAATGGGAGCGTAGAGTGTGGAGCGTATGTAACGCAATGCGAGCCACACGGGGGGGGGGGGGGGAATTGGGCCCCTCTTAAACAAAACCCCCCCCGCGCGGGGGGCGGGGGGGGTGAACCGGGAAGAGT
>JAODGE020031614.1:0-11521 GCA_027574965.2 Ecitophya simulans | reverse complement strand
GAACGCATATATATATATATATATATATATATATATGTAGCAAATATGGGAATTTCTGCACGTAAAGAGCTCTTTTGTGTGCGATGACATTAGGGAAACCATGCACTCCGCTCAGTGTGAGTAGCCTTCCCCTTCCACCAAGTCCCGAGCCGGTAGTCTCTGGACTTAGCAACCTGAACGACATCACAGCAAACATATCACCTCGTATTTTTGTGTACGTGCATCGTATGTGAGGTGCGCGTCGCCATCCATCACATATGAAGGAACCCTCCTTCGCCTCCTACCTCGTGCGATGCGGGGGAGCGGGATTGGACTTATTATTCTTTCGTAGTGTCACACCATGGCGGTGGCCAAAGTCTGAAATGCACTGTGTACGGCGCCCGTAAGACACCTGAAGTGGCTTGTCGCGACCCATGCAGTAATAATCATGCAGCGAGTGGATTGCAACATCTGCCTCGTGAGTGTGGGCATACGACACAAAGGCGGACCCCGTGCTCTTACCTGCTGCATCACACAGAATATTGATGTGGAGGACGCGACCGTATAGAGAAAACAAATGATAGATGTCATCCTCGGTTGCCTCAAAGTTCAGCTGGCCAACAAACAGCCTCGCACTATCTGTGCTGATACCGCCCATGGTGGCGCCGCGAGGGACACAGGTGGACAGCGGATATGTCGCGTGAATATGATCCGTTCTCTTATACTGGAATGGAGTAGTACAGGAAAAACAAAGAGATGTGTGCGTCCTTAATCAGTATGAGTAAGAGAAGCGCGGCGTCTTTTGTCATATGTAAAAGCAATCCATCAAGTACAGATCGGCAAATGTGTTGAGATGCGCGGATCGATGAGTGGTGGGTAAGAGGAGTGGGAGAGAGAGAGGGCCGGGAGGGAGGGGGGGACACACCTACCGAGGTGAATATCATCAGAGAGCAAATGAGTCTATTTAAAGGAAATAGACGAGCGTGCATGAAGCATGGGGAGGAGGAAGGGGGGGTGAGAGTTAGGAAGACCCTACGTGCAGCATTCAAGAAAGTCATGATTATATATGATGAGCCACGGTGAATCACATTGATTGTATAAGCTGGACTGGGAAACGTCTCAAAACTCTCTCTATGTATATATAGATTATATGCGTACAGAACAACCATAGGAAGTATTGAACTCGAGAATCGCAGTGGAGAATAAGAAGATTCTGTATAGCACAGCAACAACAGCACCAAACCATCATCATCGTCATGCTGAGCCCAACTTGGATGGTTCCACCCCTGTATTTTCTCATTCTTTGACATTACAAGAAATCGCAGACAACAAACTGTGGCTATGAGTAGCAGGTAGAAATGGAAGGCAACGACCGCGTCTCCGCCAGACACTGTGCACACACACACACACACACATGCACCAGAGCACGCAAAGGTACTAACAAGAAACATAATGATCAAACAACAACAAAAGAAAAGCAAGAAGCATAGATATATATATATATAGCACAGTAACCCCTACGATGCACGCTGAGAAGAAGGGGGAGGGGGATTCGACATGTTGTTCTCTCGTAGCTCCAACGCATGGCGGTGGCCAAAATCCGAAATATACTGTGTACGGCGCCCGTAGGACACCTGCAGTGGTTTGTCCCGACCCATGTTATAGTGGTCATGCAGTGCATGGATAGCATTGTCAGCTTCGGTTGTGCTACCAAAGGACACAAAGGCGGACCCCGTGCTCTTACCTGCCGCGTCACGCAGCACGTTGACGTGAAGGACCTGGCCGTAGAAGGAGAAGATTTGTCGTACGTCAGATTCTGTGGCATCAAAGTTGAGCTGGCCAACGAACAGCCTGGCAGTGTCTTTGTTAGGTGCCTCCATGTTGGCGTGATCGGGGGCGTGTCCGTACGCTGGGTCAGCTTGGCGACGAGGATACATTCTTGAGATTCGACTCCTTCCTGATAGAACGAAAAAAAATGGTGTAATGAAAAGTATGGTAGACGTAACGAAAGCTGTGTTTTGGTTGAGAATACAAAATATGCAAATTGTGGTACTGGGTTCGTATCCTGTGCTGAGCAAAATAGTGAAAAGTAATTCGGAGATCCAAAGTGGGTGAAATGAGAGTACTATCAAATAGGAATCAAGTATGCAAATCCACATGCGACGTGGAGTTGTAAAGACACAATGCACATGTTTGCAGTACACAGGAAACGCCTGTAGAGCCTCCCGATAGACGGAGCGTGGATTAAATCTCTTTGCTGTGCTTCTATTTACCTTTTGCTCGTCGGTGCAATCACTGCTGTAGTTATTAGTAACGTATTTGAAACGGGCTTCGTCGATTATTAAGTTCGTAAATCTGAAATAGTAGTGTAAAAAAAAAACTATAATATCAGGGAGAGTGTGAGGATTAAAAAAAAGGGTAAAAAAAGGCGCACGTGCTGACAATTATCTCGTATATTTTCCAAGTAGTGTATACAGTGCCCTTCCCCACGGATTCCTTGGGGAGGTGTGCATAATGTCAGCAGCTAGCGTTTTTGTGCTCATATATAAAAAAAAGAAGGAAAAGATTAACAGAGACGTGGGCTTACAAAAGGAAACTGTCTTATTAGAGTTATTACTGCTCTCGTTGTCGTCCTGCTTAGATATTTTTTTTCGTCTGTTAGCCTAAAAGGCGGCGTTTCTATCTCATCATGACTGCCTGCTCCCTTACAGTATTCAATGCCCATGGAATGGTTAGAAAACCCACTCTCGCCTGTAGCTTGCACAAAATATGGGAGTGGGTTATCATAGCAATAGATCTGTAAGAACTAAGTGTATGTGTGTGTGTGTGTTGGGGGGGAGGGAGATACGTTTTTGCCATTTTTTTTTGGTTACACGAGAGCACACATAGTCCTTCCACATCACAGCTGGTTGTTATTTAGTATCTACTGTCCAACCTATCGTGCCGCATGTGTGATTTCGGTTTTTTTTGTTGTTTTGCTTTGCTCTCCTATTTGTTCATCTGGAAGTCCCTGTTCATCCTCGGCGCTTCTTTTTTTTTCTTATCGTCTTCAATCGTATCGGCCATCACTTTCGACAGCTAATGGCACCGACGCCCACACCAGCAGCACTGCAACTCGCCTACAGTTATGACATTAACAAATGCAGTGAGTGAGCTGATGGGTAGAGGGGAAGGTGGAAGAAATGGGTGAAAGGGATAAACAACAGCACCGTCCGCGAGATAAGATTCAGAGGTTCACGAAAAGGGAAAAAAAGGAAAGGAAAGATAAAGTGAAGGGTTCCATTTATATTGTCAAGCAGGACAGTTGCAGAAATAATGATGATAATAATAAACAGATCAATGGTGCTCACACAGGCACCACAGTACCGACATAATGCCCACATGTAGCAACGAGGAAACAACACAAAGGAAGTCGCAGAAGGAAAAGGGGAAAAAAGAGCGAAGGAAAAAAAAAGTATGTGAGAAGAGTAGTATTAAAAAATAACAAGCGCGGGAGGAGAGGGAGCGGGGGGGGGAAGAAAAAGCAGTGATCCAGCAAAAGTTGTACTTAAATATACTTGTAGTATCACACCTAAAGTTCTTTTTGAAAAAAGGTACTCTTAACAGTCACATCATCTCAGCGTCGCTATGTGTTTCTTAATGACTTGTATCAATATTTTGCACAAAAATATATTTAAAAAAGATGGGGCAATGATTCACTACGGTGAAGTATACTCACACCAATTTACAGCCACCTTGTTCACTTGTAGCTGTCTCTTTTTATTGTCACACCCAGCCCTATTCCCCTCCTTCTCCATTACTCATGACCATCAGGTTTTTTTTCAGGTGGTGCCTGGACACGTCCACACCTTATTGGGGTAGAGGAGTTCTTCTTTGACAATATATCACTAAAAGATACTGCCCGTCGTTGCCGCCCATCCCTACCCCCCTCCGCTCCACCAAATTAGTTGAACTCTTTCCTTATCCACTCCCACGCTGTATTGTTAATAAAGTCAACCAATAGGAATTAGAAGGAGAGGGAAGGAGCTCGGACGCGGGGCATGTGTATTAGCAAAGGCAATCACAAATACATTGAAAAAAAACTCGCGCATCTACATTTCTGATCCCTCTCTCACTTCAATTAACTGTTCACACCTTCATGTATATAAATATATATATATTAGTATATATATTAGTACACTACCAATGACCGACTAAACGGGCACATAACCAATGCCCTCTGTACACCCACCAGAAGGCGTGATCGTAACCGGGCGCTATCAATACAGATTCATATGAATCTCTGCTGGGCTCACAAGAAAGCATCTCAGTTCGATACCACAGGCGATGGGAAGCGAGCGGAGACTGGAGTGTATAACAACTGTTCTTGCCATAATGAACTTGTTTTTTTTTTCAAATTAGCAATGTAATACTCACCCGATCATGTGCTGCACGAGAAGAAAGGTGCAAGCAAAACGAAGAGCTGAGTTCCATACCCGAGTCCACATACTTATCCTTTTCCATACCCTACCCTCGGTAATAAAGAGAAACAGTTTGTTATGAATGGAAAGTAAACAAAAAAGAAATAACAGTAAAATAATGCTAGTTGAAATTGAGGAGTTACTGGATTCATAACCAGCATTCTCGGTGCAGCGAGGTACAGATAATAAAACGGGGAAGGAAGAGAGAAGAATCGGGAAGGGGGTAGGGGTAAAGGAAGAAGGAGCAATGCAAAAAAGGGAGAAAAATAAGGGCGTTCGGTGGGTAGCAGCGAGTAGCAACTCAATTGGCTCCGCAACTCATCTGTCTCATCCATACCCTCCATTCTCCTCATTGGCAGGCAGCAATAGGCGGGGCTGGGGAAAACAAAAAAAGTGGAACTCCTACACTAAAAGAACAAAAAAATGTACAAACTAAACTCGGGGAGGAAAAAAAAGGGAGGGAACATACACCTTAACTACACTTACATACACACAAAGGGTAAAAAAAAAAGAACCACACCTTGAACACAGCAACACAAATAGCATTCAATTATTCATTTAAGGTCGTCTGAAGGGTTAGTGTGAGCACAGAAAAGCACCACCATTACACACAAAGGTACATGTTGCCGCGCAGCAACGCCAGTAACAGAAAGAGCAGTAAGCAGGCGTCGTTGCCCTTCAGCAGCAATCGTGCAGATATTAATAACTAAAAAAAAAGAGACAAAGGTAATGCCCATCCCAAAGCGCCGCACACACTCCCATTCTTAAAAGGGGTGAAGGGATGTGTCACTGGTCTGATGGACAGACCTCAAGTGCTCAGTGTGGGAAAGAAACCTGCCTGAGAACAATTGAAACCAACAGGGACACATCCCCAACAGGAAGCAAAAGAAAAAGGTGGAGTACCAATGATATCGTTAGCGCGTGCTTTTTGGGGGGGTTAGGAAAGCGCCTCCTCCTCTTTGTTTCTTCTTTCTACTATGCTGCTAGCGGTAAAGTAGAACAGACCCTTCATAGATGCATAAGGTTCAGCCAGTGAGCTTTTGTCACGCTCTTTTCACTTACGCACGCTAAACAAAATGGATACTCTCATGACGTTTCTAAGAATCAATCAGTCCTAACTGATGATCTCTTGTAAATGTTTCATATCATTACTCCACTTAAATGTATCTAGTTAGGATTATAATTCTGAGGAACACACATAGAAAAGTAGAAGTCAAGTACTTTTCGATCTTACAGTGCAAGCTGTGCAAAAGGGGGAAAAAATGAGGTGGCTCGCCGATGCAGCATGATGGGATAGTGGTGTACCTCCATCCCTGAGCACTCCGACGGGACAGCTCTACGCTTACATGAAACAAACGTGAACAAAAAGAAAACTTCAGTTTACACGTCCCCTTCAAAGAAGCAAAAACTGCATTCCAAAAGAGTAATATATATATAAATGTATATACACATATATATATATATATACATACAGCAATCGTCAACTGATGAAGGAAGTAAAGATAACAAAAAGAAAGAAAGAGGCTGCTAAGATAAAGTAATTCGAATATACAAAAGCACACACGTCTGACGAGCAAGAGGAGACACAACACTGCTAATGCTCTTGGATGACATAGAGAGCGGAAAAGTAAAGGAGGAGGGGGAGGTGGAAAGGGGTCAAAGGCAGAGGGAGGGGGAGGGGGTGACGAAAGGGTTATGCAGTTAAGCAGTACAAAAAAGGGCAAAAATATGAAAGCCGTAATGTGCCTCTACTGACTCTATAGCGTGCGAGGTGACAGTAAAACATGGTATCCCAATCCAGAAGGAAGAGGGAGAATATACAAATAAAATAAAAACGAAAATATCCACAAGTAATATTAGTAAAAAAACAAAAGTAAGCGGGTAGAGCGATGCGGACTTCCATATGGGTGCTGCTTGCTTTAGTATTTTCTGTCATATAGTAATTGAGTACAATTCACACGTAGCCTATACACGTGCACGCATACATACACACAGGAAGAACGAAGGATGGGACGAGAGACTTTATCACGCACATAATGCGAACACTCATTTTTTTTTCTATTTCCGCTCGCCCCCCATTCTAGGATAGCAAGAGCAATAGCACAATTTATCCACTGTCTGCACATTCGTGGTGCTACCATATTATCGTCAGGTGTTCCTGACGAGCACCATAAAACGGGAAAAACAAGATGCCGCCGCCAAAAAGAAAACTTCGATAGAATCAATAAGAGAAATAACGCATGATACAGGAAAAGTAGGTCCCCTATTATGGGAGGGGGAAAGGAACCATTAAGCGTACTCACATGTTATCACACACACGCATATATATATATATATGTATATTGATGTTTCGAACGGGCGCACATACATGCAAACAATCACGCATACATGTGTACGCCATGCTACCGCAATGGACGTCTCTACGAAAAAGACCCACCGCTGCGCGGATAAATCAGAGAACCAACACGTCGAACTGTTAAATAAAGAACACGTAAAAGGAGAAACAAAAAGATCATGACGCACGTGCTGAAATAAAAGGTGAGCTCCACACATTGTGTACCGCTGCGGCAAGCGTTCATTGCTCAGTGAGTGGCTTTACCTTTTCTTGTTGGAAGTGGATTGGCGGGGTTTTCTCGGTGGAGCTTCATAGCGTGCTCGTAGCCAAACTTTGACATGATTTCGGAGTTCTTACAATAAGTGACCTGCAGCGGCTTCTCCCTTCCCATTACATACAAGCCATGAAGTGCCTGAATGGCAGCATCCGCCTCATCCATGGAGTTATAGGTAACAAAGCCGTTGCAGCGCGCGTTCACAGCGTGTCGCTGCTGGGCAGTGACCTTCGCCTCCGCCGCGTTGACCGCTGTGGGTGTATTCACCAAGGATTCGGGACTGATACGCAGAATTCGTGCTTGTAACACCTGGCCATAACAAGAGAAGATCTGCTGCATGTCGCTTTCGGTGGCCTCGAACGGGATTTGTCCCACAAACAATCGCGCGTTGATGGGAGGCTGATCATTCATATGCACTTTCGTCCACCTCTACAGCCAACAGACACTTAAAAAAATAGGAACACGGAAGAAATCGGTACGAAATTAATCGTCACCTGTTAGAAATGAGACGTAGTAAACACGTGACACCTCCTTGAACAAAGACACAACACGTCACTCAACTAAGAAACAACTGCAAAAAAAACTCTTTCAAGAGGGAAGCACGGACAGACACACAAAGACACCGTGCGTGTGTGGTATCTCAACAACAAAAAGGGAACAATAAACAGAGTGAAGATGACAACTTTTTTTTTA
The DNA here is from genome assembly GCA_027574965.2 of Ecitophya simulans. Classification (NCBI taxonomy): domain Eukaryota; kingdom Metazoa; phylum Arthropoda; class Insecta; order Coleoptera; family Staphylinidae; genus Ecitophya; species Ecitophya simulans. The sequence goes on along the minus strand of JAODGE020031614.1, from coordinate 3,780 downwards.
CTGAACTGCTAGCCCACGCCGTTGAGACCGAGAGCTGTAACACTAATGGGAAGCAGAATAATAATAATAGTAAGCTGATAAAATCGAACAATCGAAATGGCGAAAAAAAAAATTGTTCAACTACTAAGTATGGGAAGCACACAGCAGTAAAGAGCAAGATACCTGACGCAAGGCCTGCCGAAGCAAAATGACAGTGTCGGGTGTGTGTGCTTGGGCACTCTGACAATTGAAATGAGGGTGACACACAACCTGCACTCCCCAAGTATGTACACAAATACGAAGGGTGTCGTGGGGGCTACTGGAAATGGTGTAGTATATACGTATATATATTCGAAACAAAGGGAACCTGTGCTGGCTGAAAAATACAGAATGAGATCGTGCCCTACAACAGAGAGCTAGTTGCGGTGGAAAATAAACTAATAAACCTTGGACTGTATGGAAGAAGAACAAAAAAACGGGTAATATAGCCTCGCGTCAAGAACACGCTCCTGTCTTTTTTCTTTTTTTTTTTTGAGGAGCAGACGCTATTGTGAGCGGCAGAAAAAGGGGTATATTATATTTGCTTTATTACTTGACGTAATCGTGGAAAATGTGAGCTTGCGCAACCTATTGAGAGAATAAATCGTCACAATAAGTTAGTATTGGGTTTTGTTTTTTACGAAACCAACGCGTATCAATAGAGCCGCCCAACAGGTCCGCCACTGGAGTTCAACTCTATGCTATCCCTTCTTCCTTATTTTTTCCTCGTTTGCGCTTACACAGGAGTACGCCTCTTTCCAGTATAGCGCAGCCTAAGATCCGGAGTGTCCTACGCTAGTTCTCAGGCACTTCGTGGCCCTTCTCTGGCGCTAATCTGCTTTTTTTCCCTTTTTTTGGATTATAAGAAGGCTATTACGTAGTGTACTCAAAGATGCTTTACACGTGTGCCTTCGAGGGAAAGGAATCCCTGGAAGGTAGGGCTCGCGTGTGGTCTTCCTTCTGAACTAGCGAAAGTGTTTATGACTACACGGTAATAATAATCGTCGAAGAGGATGAAAGGGTTAAAGTGAAAAGCAACAGGAACAAAGCGGTGGGAAGGGCAGTCTAACCCTAGCTTTATTTCAGGGAAAAGAGAGGAACAAAGAAGGACGCCGTAGCCGCTACAACAACAGTTGGAAAGTCTGGTTTGTGAGGACGAGGGAGGATGGGCAACATATTGCTGTTACCGTTCTGAAACTTCTGTTAACAAATAATAGTAAAGCGAAATGACCTCCTTAATTCTGTTTAGTCATCCCCAGCACCCTGAAATAACTGCCAATTATAACTTACTCATTGATTGCAAATGAATGGGGACACCTATTCTCAACATGTGTTTCATATTTAATCGGCTGCTTCGTGAGTGAAGGGGGATGGAAGTAGAAGAAAAACAACAAGAATCCCTCGGGTGCGCTTACTTCCTTACCAAGTGTTCTTAACACACACTACTTGATGCCCCCCCCCCTCCTCCTCAAAGTGTCCAAGAACACATTTTGTGAAATAAACATGTCAGCGAGGGGTACCTCTTTTAATTCAGCCCTTCCATTTCCCTTTCCTCCCGCGTTGTGATATCAGTGACTCCTGCCACTCTTTCACTGTCAGTTTCACATATCAAGCTCAAGGATATACAGAGCCTTCTTGTTGCCTACAACTCAGCTGTCCCTCAAGCCTCTTGTATTTTCGACGCTATTTCGTAACAGGAATTGTCTAGATAGAAAGGAAGAACACAGTACATGCTACTCACACACACAAGGAGATATCATTCGGTTTTACCGCAACATCGCAAAGAATAAAAGCGTAAAACAACAACAATAACAACACTCACACAGAACATCAACACTTCAGCTGCTGTGAGGTGGTACATCCGTGCGCCCCCACTTCGATGCATGCATTACGTGTGTGTGCGCATCCACACAAATAAAAGGGCAAGTGGGCTGTCCACTAGAATGGTGCATATACAAGTATATATAGTTGCAACTCCCTTATCTTTAGCCTCCCCCTCACAATATATACACATATTTGGGTTTACTGTTCCTTTATTTACAACACTGTTGACGGCTGTTGATACAGGAAACAATAAAAAAAAAGTAGGAAATGTGAAGTCAGCCCAACGACTCTCTGTTCCTCTTAAGCGTTTACTCTCTCCCTTTTTGTTTTACGGGGAATAGTAACAGTATTAGATCTTCAGGATAGACACACGGGAACTGTTGAAAAGGAAAATGGAAAGCAAGGCTTGTACATTTTGTCATGATGATGAGATCATTTGTATATACAAAACAAAAAAAGCTTCGTTTCTATCAGTGTCGTTTATGTGTTGTCTTCGCTACACCAAAGATTATTTAAAAGAATAAGGCGGCGGTGGAGGACTACGCACACACACAAAGAGGAGAGCACGACGGAACACTGATGTTGCTTGGCATTGGTAAGAAAAATAATCCTGATACCGGGAACGTTACTCATCACCAATCACGTACATAACTCCGACATTTCCTTTTCTTTCACTTTCCACGTCAATTGGCAAATACTATGAAGATTGTGTTTTGTGATCTTCTCAATATTCCGCGCCAACGCTCACCTATTCATAAATAAATAAAAAGAGTTGCCCAAATGAAAACCCACACGCACCAGTGCGCCATCCTATGTGTATCCATGTGTCCACCAATAGAACAATCAACCGCGATGTTACAACGCTTCCGAAGAAGTTCACGGTGCAGATGCTGCAAGAGTACATACATGTCGGTATTAACAACGCAAGTAATAAAAGAAACGTATCCAGGAAGGAATCACAGAAGAAAGCAGCAACATTATCGAACAGCTGCATCTCTACTCACCGTTCCTTATTCGATGCACGCATCACCATTGCGATAATAATTATTATAAAACATGCCAGATGGACAAGAATGTAAGATAATTGGGAAGTAATCCACCTAAGCGATTAATATATATATATATATATAAGAGCTCTGGAAAGAATGATGGTGTTCATCTGCGTGCGGCAAAGTAAAACACGCAGTCCAAAAACGAAAATGGAGAAAAGTAATTAGCCAAAAAAAAAAGACACATTTAGAACTCTCCTGCGCAAAGACACTGGCATATGTATATGTAATGCGTTGTGCAAATGTATGTGTGCCTCTGGTTTTAATGTTCTGCCCGTTGTGGTGATCACACTATTTCCCGGCACCGGCTCCATACCACCTCTCGCCCTATTTATATTATCGGTAACGATGTTGACGCAATGGTCACTGTCAAGTACAGTATTAAAAATAGTAATAAAAAATGGGCCCTCAGGGAGTGCATGGATACACGTAGAAAAATAGGAGGAAAGCGAGAAAGAGCAGTGGCTGAACAAGTGCATATTTCGCCTTCTTGAATTAATACAGCTGTCGCATATTAGTCTGAGTTAACTGTCTTTGTGCATGTGTCAATGGGGCGTGGATACCCATCTACCACACCATAAGGAGGCGATGCCTCGTCATCATCAACACATTCACGCACAGAGGCGTTGTGATTACTCTGCAGCACATATGTACAAAACGGAGAGTGAATGGAAAAAGGAAAAGCAGACAGGCCGTCGAGGCACTGTCAATGAAAACACACATACACGCACCTTCTCACATTCTCTTTGGGGGGGGGGGGATTAATGTAACAAGCAAGGGAGTATATGCAAACTTGCAAACATAGTTTTCTTTGTATCTTTATACCCAAGTTTGTTTCATAACCAAATTATTATATTAAATGCTGATTATATTTATATATTTTTTATTT